>PITA01012263.1:0-62897 GCA_004023965.1 Spilogale gracilis
AATCTTTAAAAAAAAAAAAAGCTACCATTAAGATATCACTGGGTCTAAACATGGCAATGAAAAGGTACCTTCGTTGTCCTTAGATGCAAGGTTCCTACATGTATTCGACCAACAAATATTTATTGAGGACCCACTACGTGCTAGGGTGGGCCAGCCCCTGGAAGGGCTCACAGACTCGTGGGAATCCACGCCCTGTGGAAGACAGACCACAAGTGCTCACAGGGGGTCTCTGGGTGGATCGTGGGCAGATTTGTCCTAAGGCTCCCCAATAATGTGACATCTTTGGGCAAAGAAAGAGATCGCAAAAATGAGTGGCACCATTCCATAGCCCCAAGACCTAGGTTTTGTGGATCACGGCGCCCCTCTGGTTTGTGCTTTTAACTTTTCAGGACAAACTTTCTGGAAGATAGTTTAGAGTAAACTCTCATCAGATTAATATCACCTGTTCCCCCAAAGTTTCTACTACTAACACTCAGTGAGTAGATTTTCTTGTTTTCATGCCTTTGTAAAGGACCTTCCTTATATGGAAGGGAATACACCCATTCTCTTCCGAAAGCTTGCACAGTGCCTCCTAGATTCACCTCTTCCCAGGGCCTTACCTAACATGCCTGCCTTTCCTATATCCTTCCACCCTATCCTTTCCTACATCCCTCACTCTGTACTTTCTTTTCTCTCCTTTTCTGTTTCCTTCCTCTCATTTCTTCCTTCTTCCCTTGATTCCTCTCCTCTCTCATTTCCTCCTTTTTCTAATTTCAAAGGAAGATTTTTCCCATATAAAATAAACCGTTTCACAAAGTTACTCAACTCAATACACTTCCTGAAGTATCTAACTTACTGGAAAGTGGAAAGAGCGGGGACACGAATCTTCACCGCACAGAGAACATGTCCCTCAGCCGTACCTAGGAGACAGCGGCACAGGCTGGGTCAGGCAGGTTGGTGAGGGACTAGAACACCTACCCACATCCAGGTGATTTCTTAATGCCAACGGATAGGTCAAATCAGTGAAATCACACGTGATAAAAACCCAGGGCAGGTGGTTTCAGGCTGGCTTTTTATTTCTTTCCCTCCATAGAAAATATGGGAGATAGTACAGATTAATTTTAGCTCTGTGGTTTTACCTTTGAGAAGGCTTATCTTCCAGAGCTGTTCCTCCTTTGAGACCTACCCTTTAATTTAAGGTCTGTACATCGCTTTCTCTCCAGAAATGGCAGGAAGCGCTTGTCTTCCCCGCAGTGCAGTTATCTGAGCCCACCAGCAGATGGGACTCAACGCCAGCACCCCCACTAGGTGAACCTGGAGGAGGTCATTTCTCTGTTTCTCCAGTGGTAGGGAGGGGATAAAGTTGTTTTCAACTTCTCTCCTATCTTGAGAGGATTAAGTGTTTAAACATTATGAAGATAAAAGTAAACAGAGCCTCTGCTCTAAACACATTTCTTCTTGCTTAAAAGCTGACAGCATTCTGAAAAATACCGAAATTAAAACCTCCACAATATTGAAATCACACAGCTGAGAAGTTACGAACATGAGGCATCACTTGAAGCTCAAAAAGGAGCTCGGAATTCTGGAACCAATGTCTTGGAAAGATTGAGGTTATTGCCAGTAATATGATGTTGGTCTAAGAAGTTCATCTGTCTAGACCTGTTTCCTCATCTGTAAAGCAGGTGGAATGAACCGGAATGATGTCTAAATTCCCACCTACTTGTGAGTTCTCTTAATGTCTAGTGACTGTGCTTTGCTGAGTATAAGAATAAAGAACGGCAGTTTTCCTTTCCTCCGAGGTTCTTCCGTGCATATGAGAATGTTGTAGGGAAAAGAAAGTACTCAGTAGTGGATCCCCTTCATCTTTTTGCCTGCATGTTGTGATGATCAAGAATAGAGGCATAAAGGATAAGAGCATTGCTATCCACAATTGATCTTGTGAGAAAAGAGTGAAAATAGATAGGGATCTTCCCTGAAATTTACTGTAATGGCCATAGCAGCTAAAATCCTACACATAAGGAGTGTGTCCTTTGGATCCAGTGACCGCCCTAGGCATATTACTTTAAAATGTCAACAGAGCCAAGAGAAGGGTAACATTATTAGTGATTGATTACAGGCTTCATAACCTTTGTCCCATTATGGTGCACACAGAAGATGATAACATTTGTATAAGACGTCCAGGTAAAGAGGAAGGCTAAGCCCGGCCAGAGATGGCCCGCCCCCAGAGTTCCAGCTGTATGAGGTCACATTCATCTACCCAAGAATCAGGAGGTTCAGTGTCTGTCTCTGTCGCCTGTGGTTGGAAGCTCTGCCTTAGTTTAAAATGACTTTATCTTTAGAATGCCTCCTCGCACACATCTATGAGCTAGTTCCTGAAACTTTTCATAATGAGATGAAGGAGGGAAACCTAAATCCTCTTTGAGTTTTGTCTTCTGACTTGGAAGAATTTCGGGTGCAAAAATAGCTCCTAGAAATCAGGAGACTCAGAATAAGGACACAAAGACTCGGGAAGAAGAAGGGGCATTGCCAGGACAGGGAGAAAGTTCGTAGCAGCTGTGCGTGAATGCAGAGATACCTGGTATTTGGGGTATGATCAGCCCAGACTGTGGCCAATGGGCTGGTGGTATAAGTACCCCCTCTCGGAAGTGCTGAAGCCACATCCCACCTGCACTGTGAAAAGATGAACTGTTGATGTCTTGTGAGGATGTGCCGAGGCCATCGGAAGGGTACGTTCAAGGGTGTTCAGAGGCAGGACAATATGGCTACGCCCATGAGTTGGTGCAAGCATTTAGGGGACAGGCAGCAGAGGGTTGTGATTCGGGGCACAGACCCTGGGCCAGGCGGAATCCCCTTTCCTTCACCTTCCCCTATTTCTCACCTGTAGTAGGGAATCATCCCCCCACCTGCCTTCCCCCAGGACTGATGGGAGGACAAATGGGTTACTATCTGCTAAGCACTTGAAGAGTGCCTGCAGAGTAAAATCCCGGAGTGCCCCATAAATAGATAAAGAGGAGATAACAGGGAAGCTGAAGCACCCCCCAGCCCCAGCTCCTTTATCAGGGAGGAGGGGAGAGCAGATTCTGAGCGGCAACTGAAGACCCAGAAGTGTAAGAAAATAGCAGGAGGTAGAGCTGCCCTAAAGAAGTCTGGGTCTCAAGTCAGAGAGCCGAAAGAAGTCATGGCTTCCGCCCAAGACCTGGTGGCAGTTTTTCAGCAGTTGAGGAGAACAGGAAAGGTGCCAAAGACCAGAGCCCATCCGAGATGGTCCCAGTTTTCAAAGGAGGGAAAAGCTTGATTCTAGAAGCAGCACTCAGAGCTCGGTGTTGATCCGGAGCCACGTTTGGGGAGGGAGTTTGAAACAGATGGTTAACAGATGCTTCTACGTAGGCTGTGCGGGGTGGGGAAAAGAGCATGAGCTGTGACGCCAAACTGACTTGGGTGCAAACTGGTGTTTTGTCATTTACTGGCTAAGTGGCCTTGCAAAAATTCCTTACTTAACTTCTGAGCCCCAGTGTCTGTCTCTCTAGCTGTAGAATCCAAGTGACAGTGTCTAGCAGGTTCCTGTGAAAAAAAGTGACACCATAAATCACCATGCAAAGGATGGAGCAAAGCAGGCATGCTGTAAGTGAGAGCAGTGTAACCCAAGACTCGGCAGAACCTAACATTTACAATAGAGGTCAGCCAGTTCTGTACGTAGAGAGCCATTAGCAAGTGTTTTAGGCTTTGGGACCCATGTGGTCTCTGCCTCAACCCTTCAATGCTGTCTTTATAGCAGGAGCGCAGCTCTAGGTTATATGTTAATGAGTGGACATGGCTGCTACTCAATAAAACTTTATTTATAAAAACAGTTGGTCGGGTTTTGGCCGGAGGGCTATAGGTTGCCGATCCCTGGTTTAAAACCAAACTGCCAGGGTTAAAACAAGCTCTTCCACTTAGGAGCACTGCGACCTAGGACAAGTTCTTAAATTCAATTTCTTTATCAAAGAGGTGTAATCATAGTACCTATCTCATGAGACTGAACAATCAAAGCAATGAAAGGAACCCAGCTGCCACGTCGCAAGGGAGCAGAGGCTCAGCCCCAACTACGGTCCCAGCCAGTGGCTATTATCAACCAACAGACATGTCCAGTGACCTGCAGACCCAGCTCCCTGGGACAGCAATTGCATGAGAGACCCCAAGTAAGAACTTACCCCGTTCAGCCCTCGAAGCCAGGAGAGATAATAAAATTTGCATTATGCGTTACGTAGACCACTGAGTTCCGGGTTACACAGCAGTAGATAACTGAGACAAGGTGCGAGAGAAATTTGACTTTCTGTATCGCTGCAAAAGGTAAACCCAGTCTCTGGGAAGCGACGGCAGTCTGGGCTAATGACAGGCAGCTAGATTCACGTTCAGTATGGAAAAGAGCTTTGAGGACATCAAACTGTCAAACAACCAATGGGCTGCTTCTTGAGGCAGCCAGTGTGTCTTATTGAAAGCATCTAAACTGAGGCCAGTTCATTGCAGGTCGGGAATATTGCGGAAGATCTGGGGCATGGGGAAGAGTGAATTTAGCTTGAAGCCAGAATTTTTATTGGGTGTTTTGCTGGTTGGTGTATCTCCCAAATTTGCCTTGAAAAGAGTTTTGTAACTACAAGGTGCTGGATGAATATTTCATTTATTTAATGAATATTTGTTGAATACTTACTGCACCTGTTGTCGTAGGTGCCAGGAAAACACCAGTGAACAAAATAGATGAAAGCCAACACTCTGAGAAGCTCATATTCTAATAGGGGAAGACATGCAATAAATAAGATTATGAGTCAAATACATGTTTGATAATGAGAAAATGTCAAGGATAAATACAAAGTATAGGGAAGGGATATGTAATCCCTCAAAAGAGGTTTACAACACTAAGTGTCATGGCCTGGAAATAGCCATTTATGATCAATTAATAGTTAAAGAGAATGCCAGAATTGAACTCTCCATTTAAGTGTTTTAGAAACACTTAATATATTTTCAGATACTCTGAATAATCCCTGGGGACAAGATAGTGGACAAGACACACCGGTCTCGACACTCAGGCAGCATCCACGCCTCTAGTCTACTACAGAGAGGGAGACCATAAATATAAATACATCAGGAAATCTCAGTGACTAAGAAGTATGGCCTCCACCAGCTGCCATGACTCCAGAATTCTCCATGTCCATCCATTTTGGGTCTCACAAAGATTTTGCATCTTCCAGGGATAGATGTATAAACATGTTCCTCTTTGTGGTTTTATCGTTATAATCCACTGGGTCATGTTGATTTCCTCTGGTTCTGCCGGATAGTCACAGACCCAAAGGACACCAGAGAAAAATGAAATGGGCTATACTGTACTTTCAGTGGAACTGCTCCTGTTGGGTTCCTTTTGTTAGGTGCTCACAGTCAGCACCTAAAGAAATGAATCTTTCAGACTTTGACTAATTGCCAGACCACAGATTATCGATCATTGACGAGAACAGAAAATCCAGGCCAGGATGGCTCGGCTTGGTATTCCCTTGTCACATTGTGACAGAGCCAGGAGGGAGAGTTTCTAAGCAAGAGCTAATTCACGGTAATGAAAAATGATGCCGGGGGCAGGGAGATGGTGGGGATTTCTCTCAGTTAGTTTTGCTTCGATTCCTGGCGTTGCTACTCCTTTTCCATAAAGACTAATTCCAGCTGGTGGGCTGAGGCCTAAGGTGGCACGAAGAATGAAGTCCAAAGCTGATGGAGCCATGAATGATTGATATTCCAGGTCCCAGGTCCAACAGCTGGACACATGGGTGGGCCTGCAGAAATAAAGATGGAGATAAAGACTCCGAGGTCAGAAATGACGTAGTCATTCAACAAGCACTCAGAGTGCACTAGCTTAGAGCAAGATGAGAAAGTCAAGGGCCCTGCCTCTGAGTAGCTCACAGCCTGCTGAAAGACCCAAAACACATGAATAGATCACTTCAGTCGATGGCAGATGAGTGTCCGCGATGACCAGCACAGTTCGGGAAGTGCCTAGAAGTTGTTATGAGTGATCATGACATTGGCAATGTTCTCTGTGATGTCAGGTGGATATGAACCCCAAGTGCAGGGTTAAGATTGTACTAACTCTGTCTAACCCCCATTCCTAGATTCATAAAGCAAGGACCACATAGGAATTGTATGTTATCAGTCTCTTAATTTCTTGTAGATGAAGAAACAGAGACTCTTCACTTATTAGCATAGGGAGGAGTTCTGGGTAAACTGATTCTTAATTTCAATTAACATTTATTTGGCACTTGGTGCTGTACCAGGTAACAGAACATAACAATGAGTAAGAGACAATCTCTGACCTAGGATTGTTCTGGAAGTTTTCAGTGGAGACCGACAAGCGTACAGACACTAAAAAATGCAGATGATAATTATTGTGTCCTGCAGTTATGAACGCAATGGGGTGAGAACATGGTGAGGGTGCCTCCATCTGTTGGCAGGAGGCAGGATTGACTTCAGAGAAGGATTGTTGGAATGGAAGCTTCTAGAATGAGTCAGGCATATTCCCATTCCATGGAGACAAACAGCTGTAAGTGGAATAGGGGTGTAAGAACATGACATAGTCGGGACCTCCCCAGCTCATGGTATAACTAGGCATGGAGGCTGGAAAGGAGTGGATAAAGCACAGGGATAATAAGTCTGGCCGGATCCTTGTCCTCAAGGAGCCACAGAAGGGTGTCATATAAGGTCAGTGATATCACATTTTTAAGGAAAATAATTTTCCACCAAAGATGAAGGTTGGCGGCAAGGAGACCAGAAAGCTACCGTAGCAATCCAAGCAAGAGGCAGAGGAGGCTTGTGCTGGGGCAGTGTGGTAGAGAAGGTGTACTTGCTGGGCTCCAAGTTTGGTTGGATGTGGATAGTGAGAACGGGGACTCTAGGTAGATGAGATGCCCGGGGTTCTGGGACAGACCAGTGTGGGAATAGATGGGGGATGTACTTCATAGAGAATCAAAACAGGAGAAGGGGGAGGTTTGAAGGCAATGCTTTCAGTCTGTGACATGAGAGGTCCAGGGAATAGATTCCTGGTACATAGTTGGACATACCGGTTTGGTATGGAGAGTGAGCCTCGGGCACAGATGTGCACACTGGGGTGTGATCAGCTGTAGGGGATGTTGGAAGCCATCTGAGATCAGAACCTGAGACAAAGGCAAACGCTTAACCGACTAAGCCACCCAGGCACCCCCCCCCCAAAAAAGTATTTTTATAGCAGCAGGACCCTTGAGTGAGTGGTGAACCGCAGCCAAGAGGGTCTCTCCTTTCCTTGGCAGCCACGTGTCCCTGAACCAGTCCCGGGGCCCTGTCTCAGAGCCCACTGCAGGGCATTTCTTGAGAAGCAACGAGGAGGTGATCTTATGCATGGCAAAGACAGCGGGAGCTGTCTGGATTGGGAAAGAGGCTGTTCAAGGAGAAGAGAGAGGCAGGCAGTGGAGCGGCCAAGAAATCAATGTGTTTTGGTCAACAAAACTCACCCGGGAGCATAACATTTAGAGCTCAGCGTGTCCGGGAAAATCGCAGGAGTCAAAATCCAGCCCTGGCACGTATTGGTCCCGACATGTCTCTTCTGTGAAACATAACAAACCAATTGAGAAATAACTTTAGAAGGAAACTTGATTGATTTCTCAAAGAAAGCAAGAACTCCTATGAAAATTTATCTTAAGTCTATTAAAGCCATTCTCCTAGGCGGCTTGTAAGAGGAACTAAACTACATTGCAGTTCCATTTTGCAAAAAGCTTTTAATTTGTTTTCCCACATTTTTGGCCTTTGTTTCCATTATTCCTGTCAGGTTGCTTTATTAGGTGAAAAACTGAATGGCCAGGTGCTGTAATTCACTGTTGTTTTTCTTCTCTTGGTGCCGAGTACGTCTTTATGTTCCTTCTAGCCTCCAAATACATATTTTGTAGGAATAAGCTGTCTTATTCCAGGTAATGATTTAAAAACAAAATACAGGTTTGTGGTCTTCCAGATTTGTGGCCACACAGAACATTAAGAATTGTCAAAAATTTAATAATACCTGGCTTTGGCACTTGGTAATGAGGGGACCTCTGAGCCTCCGTTTTCTCAGCCATAAAATGGGAACAAATAAACCTCCGCTTGGTGAAGAAGGTGTTTTGGAAAGTGACTGATACAACACATGGAAGAGTGCTTTATAAACTATGTCAGTATCCTCATGTACAAGTATTTCTATGAGAGTAATTATCATCTCTGGGACCAAGAAGATTACCTACACAAAGTCTCCCCTTCATTTCTCTCCTCTCGCAGTTTCCCAGACACTTCTAAGAATAGCACCTCAGAGATGCAGGAAAAGGTGTGCATCCCCCCTCGAGTTTCCCAGAGGGGCAAAACCATTATTTTGTTACTGTTAAAATGTATTATAACTGTCAAATGTGCTTATAATGAGCCATCAAAATTATGAGCCATAGATCTCAGTTTTCCTTTTGTACAATGGCAATGCAAAACTCACCAATTTACATGAAATTGGAAGACAGTGGTATCATTTTCCAAGAAGTAGAAGACATGCCCATGGGTTCACATAGAATGATGACGGTACTGTTTTTTTGTGTCCATTGAGGGTCATATTTTATGTCCACTAAGTTTACATATGCTAGTACGTTTTGTAAAGTCGGTCTTATTTTTCTCTCCCACTCCACACCGCAGCACGGTGAGAGCTCTGTCTTCCTCCCACCCTTTCAGCAGTGATTTCCATTACTGAGTGTAGGGTATTCCCTGCTTTTCCAGATGAACTATGAAAAGTTGTACATTGACCATGAACTACAGGAATAAGAAAAGCTGAGCTGCCCTAAGGCACCGAAGAGGCCGTTTGTGGGGCAGGCAGAGGGAGGAGTGGCAAGAAAAGTTTTTCTACATTCTGATTGCAAAATGCTTTCTCTTTCAAAACTCAGGTGACTGTGACAGATGGCGGTTCCTCTCCAAAACAGTCCACCATTTGGGTGGTGGTTCAGGTTTTGGATGAAAATGACAATAAACCCCAGTTCCCAGAGAAGGTCTACCAGATCAAGCTGCCAGAACGTGACCGGAAAAAGAGGGGAGAACCCATTTATAGGGCTTTTGCATTTGACAGAGATGAAGGCCCCAATGCAGAAATCTCCTACAGTATCGTGGATGGGAATGATGATGGGAAGTTTTTTATTGACCCTAAAACTGGCATGGTTTCTTCCAGAAAGCAATTTACAGCAGGGAGTTATGACATCCTAACGGTAAGATTCTTCTGAACCTCAGTAACGTTCATGGGAGGGGGGAGTTACTTTCTTACTCATGTATATTCATTTGAGTACTAAATCTTTAGAGTAATAAGTACAGCCACACAGCTGTGGAAGGCTACTTCTTGCTTCAGTGATACCTTTTAAATAATGAGACCATTTCCTTTGGTTGTGTCCTAACAGCAAACATCCTCCTTTCCCAGTACACAGCCTGCCCCATAACATACTCAGCCACACTTCCTACAGCCTTAAATCATTTCAAGGTACTCAGCGTAGATGAAAACTGAGGGTAGGAGAATACCATTGAGTGACATATTACATCTACCACCCAACATATCATTCACTGTGTCCCCAAGGCTTCTCTAAGAAAACTCTTGTGATCATTGACAGTGTAATAGGACATGAATTTGGCTGTGAAAATTGTGAGACACAAATCTCAGCTATGCTTATTCTACATAAGCTGCCAAAGTGAAAAGACTTCAGCAAAAAATGACTACATTTTTCACTGTAAAATGAGTACTATCTCAAATAAAGATTTAGAATTCCCATATCTAAAGTGCCGCCTGCTCCCACCACCCCCAACTACTTTAGCAAGGTAGATCTTTCTAAGGAGGGTGGGTCTTCCTTACAAGTGAGGGGCCCTTGCTCCACCTGCTGTCCTTCTCTTAGTTTGGAACCTTCTCTGCTGCATACAGTCAGTCCTGTGTTATTTTAAAGAATGGTCTGAGTCCCTTGATTTGTCTTTACAAATTTGGGTTTCTTTCCCTGCTCAATAACCTATCCAGAACAGTGAGCAGAGAAAAGAAGATAATAGAAAACTAGCCCCGTTTCTATCATTAGCAGCTCCGATGTAATATGTGCTACTATAGTTGTGTGACAGTGGGACTCTCTGAGGACTAGATGGATGGATTATAGTGGATACTGTCCGTGCCCCCTCGCAGATCCCCATAGGCTGGTGCAGCGATGCCCGAACTACTTTGAGTGTTGACTTCTCAGGGCTCACATCTGCCCCCTTCTGGAGAGAATCATCCTTGGCCAACCTTCTCCACCTGGGAGGTTCCACATTCCCACCCCTCCAGGCCAGCAGCCAGTAGCCAATGATTAACGGACACAAAAGGACAACCTCTTGCCTCCAGGTGGATCCAACCCAGCAGTGCAATTGAGGATTCAGAAACCCCCATGGGGGGCACCTGGGTGGCTCATTTTTTTAAGCGACTGCCTTCGGCTCAGGTCATGATCCCGGAGACCCGGGATCGAGTCCCACATCGGGCTCCCTGCTTGGCGGGAAGCCTGCTTCTCCCTCTCTCACTCCCCCAGCTTGTGCTCCCTTTCTGGCTGTGTTTCTCTCTGTCAAATAAATAAAATCTTTAAAAAAAAAAAAAAGAAGCCCCATGGGATCAGGCTGCGGTTTGAGACCATACCCGTGTTTACCTTCTTTCTCCTGTTCATCCTGCTTTATTCAGTCCCTTTTTCCCCAGAACACTTCGCCCACGCCCAAAATGATTTGTACTCAATTCCTGTCTCAGACTGTGCTTCCTAGGACACCCGACCTAAGACAGGGATCTTCAAGGGTCTTCCAGCTCACTGACTTTTCTGGGACAAAGTGCTCATTCATGATCCCATGGCATTTGGGCGCTGTGAGTTGTCACTGTTTTTAAAGGCTGTAACAAGTAGCCATGCACTTATACGCATTATTTTTAAGATGTGATATTTTAAAATCCATATATATTGATTTTTAAAAATTTCCTGTCAGTAGTTTTTGCTTGTTGAACTTGAACCATCATTGAAGTCCAGGACAACATAGCAGTTCAGCCTGCCCAGCTGAGTGGGCAGACCTGCTTTCTTCAGCTCTTATATAAGACCACAGAGAAGAGTCATTAAGACCCTCCTCCTCATCCCGCTGTCTCCAGGAGCCCATGCTTTCACCAAGAGAGTTCTTTGCCCATTCAGAGTTGGCCTGAGAGGCTTCTGAGGCAGTGAGAGCAAGGCTACTGCCTTTCCCACACCTATCCCACCACCCTCCTCGGATTCCAAGTGAACACAGTGCTTTGCCCAGAATAAAGGAGAAGGAAGCAGCTGCACAACACGACCACACACACTGTCATCATTCACACGTAAGGATTCACGGCACACTTTATTCCCTTTCAAGCATCACCAGCAGAGGTTCAAGGAATCAAATGAACTATTCCTACTTACGTGACTATCAGTCATGCCCATAAAACACTAAAAATGGTAAGTGCGTCTTTCGTTTTTCAAGTTTTCCACATCTGCAAAGTTGGTGGTGGTTCAGATCATCTTCCAGTGAATGCGGTCTGGGACCCCCCCCCACATGACTCAGTTGTGTCCCCTGATCCCTGAGCACATTCTCCCCAGAAGCGCACTCTCCCTTCCCTTTGCGGACACTGTGATGAGGAGGGAGTCTTGCGCCAACAACCGATGAGTGACAGAGCGCAATTTCCACAGGGATCTGAGCTCTAAGACCTCTTTCTATGTTCTCTCCATGTTGAGTAGATAAAGGCAGTGGACAATGGGCGCCCACAGAAATCCTCCACGGCCCGCCTCCACATTGAATGGATTAAGAAACCGCCCCCTTCACCTATACCGCTGACTTTTGACGAGCCGTTTTATAACTTCACAGTCATGGAAAGCGATAGAGTCACCGAGATTGTGGGGGTGGTGTCTGTGCAGCCAGCTAACACCCCTCTATGGTTTGACATAGTTGGTAAGTTCGAGTCCTCCAGAACAGTACTGGGCAATGGAATCATTGACTGGAGTAACTAGAAAAATAAAAAATAAAAAATAAATAAATAAATAAAACAAAAAAATGAAATACAAAAAAATTAAATTAAATTAAATTAAATTAAAAAACAACCCACTAACAATTAGTGCTGAAATGAAACGATGTATAGTGCTGGAATGCAAAAGAGCCAGTAAAATGAATAATCAACCTGTGCTTTCGTTCCAACTCTGTAGCTAAGCTGAACAGAAAGTGCTCTCTGGCTGGATTTTCCATAGTATGTTATTTACTGCAATCTTAATGTCTTTCTGTGTGTCATTTAAATTCTATTGTCACACTTGGCTAATCTCATTTCTAAATGTATTGATGGTACTAGACTTGCTGTCCTTCATTTCTCTCTTTTTCTTCACCTTTTTTCTGCATTCTGTTCTTTTTTTTTTTTTTTCTGCTCCCGACTGCCCTGCTTCAAGGTGGCAAGCATGCTCGAGAGATGTTCTATATTCTACAGACAGCTTGTGGGCAGAACTGTTCAACAGAAGGTACCCTTAGTGCAAACACATTTGCTAAAATACAGCTATCCAATCTGCCTTTTACGGGTTTTTTTTTTAAAGCAAATTAAATTACATATTTCATAACTGCCTGTGACAGGCTCAAGTACAACCCACAGATTTCATACAATGCCTCTAACAACTATTGCATTACTCGAACCCCCTGACTCCTTTGTTTGAGGTTTGACGGGGCTTGGATTTGGGGGAGGGATGGTTTTGATTTACTTAAAAAAAATTTTTTTTCTCTGCTTTTGAGGTATATAGGCTTTTGGTTGTTTTGTTTCTGTCTTTGGTAGGTTGGGTTATGTGATGGGGACTTTTCCAATTGAAAAAAAAATTAGAATTTATCCCAATGCCTCTGTTTTGCAGCAGTAGTGCCATTCATTGACCTAAAAGCTCCACCAAGAGGGTCCCTGGCTGCTGTCCAGAAAAGGGAAGGCAGGAAATGGAACCTAGATATACAGCCAGTGAGCCCTTCCTACAAGAACAGAATAGAGAAAGCAGATGGAAGCGTGCAGAACAGACTTTGGGAGCCAACCTTTACATTCCTTGAAAGAAAGCAAGCAAGCACGACAGGCTGCAAAGGGAGAGGGTCAGACAGCACCCCTGTCCCCCAACACACACATAGGCAAGGAGAGGCAGGGCAGGGCAAGTAAATGCCCAGGGCTAGGAAACAAAACAGGCCTTAGCTCAGTGGAGAGATCAGAGAGAATGTGCCAACCCCAGGACTGGGCACCGGGCTGAGCTGGAGCTGACTTCCCACGGCTCTTTGTGGGAGGCCAGGAAACCAGAGACCTGGTCTGCAGGAATCATTTCCTTCCATATGTCCCTGCCTGGATCGGATGGGCAAGATCCTGCCCCTCTTCCCAAGAATAGCTGGATATGGAGAACGCATTGAGAACATTCCACATCTGTTTTAATGAGGCAGAGAAAAAGAATGCCCCCTGGCCTCCAATCAAACCTCCATAGAAGGTTCTCTGAAGTCCCCCAAAATGGGCGTGTTTTTTTGCATATTTCCCTTGCTGGAATGCCGGTAGAATGTCTGTTTTGCTTAGTTGGCATTAAATCTACCATCCCTGTACATGGCCGTTCTCATTCTGAGCTTTCACCTCCTTCCTCATCTCCACTTAAAGCATTTGAAATGGAACCTCTTCTGATCCGTGAAAGATGTCTTCAAGTCTGTATCTTCTCAGTAGTTTTCAGCCCATTGTGCTTTTATCTGATGCTGCTTCTTTCTTAGGGAAACAGAGCGGCTCGCGGGCATCACCTGGTCTGTGCCATCCCTTTTGCGGTTCCTTCACTGCCACACCCAACCCGAGTCACAGAAAACACATCTCAGTTTCTGCCTGTGTCCCTGGTGCCGGCCCTCCAGGCGCATGTGCAAGAGTTATTTCTCTTAAATAGCCAGGGGCTCCCTGGATGGCTCAGTCAGTAAGCCACCGACTCTTGGTTTCAGTGCAGCTCCTGATCTCAGGCTCTTGGGTTCTAGCTGGTATCAGGCACAGAGTCTGCTTAAGAGTCTCTTCTCCCTTTGCCCCTCCCCCACTGCTCGCACACACGCTTTCTCTCGCTCTGTCAAATAAATAAATAATGTTTTTTTTAAAAAATAAGTAAATAGCCCAGAGAAGAGTGCAGTCAAAACCCAGCAGACAACAGGGCTCCTAGCTTTGCCGTCTTGAGCGGTGGGAGGACTTGTCTCTCATCAGTCACTCATTTCTCTCCCTCCTCCCCTGACCCCCCAGTTCCCAAGCTCCCCTACACCCAACAGCATTACTTCCTCGCTCCTATGTGATCCACGCATGCAAAGTCCTGCCCCACGGCACAACCTCCCCCAGGAAGCCCTCACGTGGACTCCACTTCAAAAATTCTCTAAGTATGTTTGTCTCTGACATTCATTCCGACCAGCCATTTGACCCCAGATTTTCTGATCAGTCTGCAATTCCTCAGCCTTCCTGCATGTGTGTGTGCGCATGTGTGTGAGATTGTGTGTAGACAAGCATGCCTGGTGATGCACGTGACCTTACCTGCATGTTCTCATGTTAGCATTTTCAGTGCAATGGTGTCTTTTCATTTGTGCTGACAAGCTCTCCATTCTTAACCCTCTGTCCCATTCCTTCCCATGCTTCTGTTGATGCTTTAGGGTGAGTGATAAACAGTGGTGACCCATGGAGGTGATCCAGGCAGCCAATCATTAATCCTACTAACGCCTCTTGAGACCTTCCACTCTATTCCCATAGCAATGGTGGCCCCTTGGACAAAGTGAAAACTAGTCCGAGAAGAGGGGGCAGTTTATAGATGAGAAGCCTCCCTGGACAGAATCCCTTCAGGCTGCTCCAAATCGTATCCAGGAATCATCAAAAACATAGCACGAGTTTTCGTGTTTCTCCACCTTCATGTTTCTAAATGCTGCACTCTTCCTCATGCTCTCAGTGTCCATGCACAGAGTAGTTCTCTTAACGAAGACCTACAGCATTGTCCCTCTAGCCTAGATGCTTCCATCACAGAGATCTCACTGTAGATCTGGTAATATCTAGCTGAGCTTCTCCTATAAATTGAAGTCACGGGGCCCAGTGCCCAAACGGAACATGATTTTATTTTCATCCCCACATCCAGCCAACAACATCTTGAAACACCACCTCTGTTTCACCGCAGACGTTAAATCTTTTCCTCAGGTACTGGGGTTGCTCTCAAGATCAATATGGTCCCCCTTCCACCAACTCCCCCTTTTCAAGAATCCTTTCTAATTGAACAGTCATTTTTTTTTTTCAATCTGCTGACAGTGCCTTTCCCTTCTCTAAAAATCTCTTGTTTTCATTATCATATTCAGATGTTTCCTTTTTACTTTCAAGATTTCTTGCTTCGTTATCCTTGGCCATCCAGACTCTCCTCTCTTTTCCCTTTGGTAACTGAGCATCTTCCTCTGCCAAGCTAACTTGGAGGGAAAGATAGAGAACAGGGCTTCCCAATGCTTAAGAAATTTGGCTATATACTGTAATCGAATGCTGGCGTATAACACCATGGATCTGAAATGAGATCTCAGGTTTAGGTTGAAGTCTTGCTCAGGTAGATACTCTGCAACCCTGGCAAGGGAGGCGGGACTTGGTTTCATTACAGACCTAGGGCATTTAGACACCTGTGCAGACATTCTGAGCATAGAGTGTTCAGCATCCTGGCCTAGCTCTTATAGTTTACAGATGCCATAACAAATAAATTCTCATTAAGTAAGCAGAAATAGTGTTTCTGCATGCTTTTCCCCTGGGAGTATGGTCTCCTCGTTTCCATATTTCCAGATCTACCCGATTCTTGTTTAACTGCATTGCTTTTCCTCCCATTCACAAAAACTGTAGCAAGCAAGATCTCATTCCCAGATCTGGGCCCCTGTACCATGGGCCTGCCAGTCACTTTCCTGTTCCTCCAGAGGGACCACTGCTTGTAATATTACGTAGCAAGACCCTCTTCAGCTTCCAGAAACAGAAGTCCTACTTGTAACCCAGTGAAGAAAGCTGTAATTAAAAGGAAACATAATAAAGTTCAGCTGTTCTGTGTTTAAACAGCCCAATGCACAGCATGTTCCTTCTGTGTTAAAAGGGCAAGAAAATGAAGGGAACAAAAGTAACCCATAATCCTTTGTGGTTTTTATCACATATCTTCACACTTCTCAGGAGACTATGATTCAATGCAGCAGCTCCTTGATTTACATTCTTTTTCATGTGTACTGCAATCTGGTTCACAGCTCATTCCCTGTATCTTTATCCCAATGGCAAATATTTGTGTTGTAAAGACCACCATGGTTACACACTTCAAACAATCCCTCTCCCCCCACAGTTTGATGGCAGATGCTGCTACCCACTTTTCTTGCTTTTTACTTGGTACTTTGGTTAGAAAAATGGTTTTTCTTGTAGATAGTAAGCACTTACAATATCTTTGCTTATTTTCCTTGAAAACAATTCTCTGATGGGGCAAGCTAGCACATAGGTCCAGCTCTAGCCGAAAGACCTGTCCGTGTTGCAGGTTTATAAAGATCACCTTAACCCTTAGATGCTTATAAGTTCCTACAGACTTGGGGTTCTGGGCTGCTTCTGTCACACGAGCTTACATCGGTCCTTCTCGAACCTTGTCCCCAAGTGGAGCCATCCCTTAGGGTCGGATCAAGTGGGCAAGTGAAACTCTTTGGTAGGGTCAACAGCCGGCCTGGTCTCTGACGATAGATGGAGTGTCTCCTAATCAAGCGACCATGTTTCCTTATCACAAAACTTTTACCCACCGCTCCTGAGAGAAGCCATTTCTGTGTACTGTTTCTGACACACTTGCATACCCGTGAGAGCAGTATTCGCTCAAAGACATTCAACTGACATCAAATACCTCGTTTCTCCTCTTCTGCGCCCTGTCTCTGATTTGACCCCCAAAAGCCCTCCCTTTTCCCCATAGCGACATTACAGACCATAGGAGCACATCTGAAGAGGTTTCAGCGAAATAATAAAAGCCCAAAAAGCGCCTTGTACATTAATTGTTTTAAGGAAATGAATTTTAAGCCAGATTCTAGAAGGGATTTTCCGTCCTACCACTGTCCCCTCACCTCTACCCAGCATCTCCTGCCTTCCATATAAATACCCTTTTCAGCCCATACTGTGCTTGCTTCATTCCAAGACAGAAAATTATTCATGCTCAGACATAATTGGTGTTTACCATTTTTCCTTAAGTTCAATGTACATGCTGAACTTGAACCAACAGCCTGTGAACGACTCCCTTAATCCATTGAGACTCAGCCGCTCAGTGTTTTGGAAGCCTCTCGCATAACACTTCCCCCTTGGTGACTACTAGATTTTGGTTGGTGTTTTTACAATTACACACAGAGTGGAAGGGAATCATATGCTAAGTGAGGGGCCTGGAAGCTTCCCTAAAGGGGAGGCAGTGGGGTACTCGCCAGTGGATCTCATTATGGAGACACGGTGACCCTTTGTACGCTGCTTTAAAGAAAGACTTGACCAGATCACGGTCCAGTGCCCTGCTGTCCAGGATATTCAAGCAGTAGCCGCTGGCTTCAAATACCATCCCCCTTGTCCCATTTTTGAAGCATTTAAGGGCATTCTGACTTGTTACATATAACTTGAGAATGCGATAGAAATCCAACCCTCCTCCTCTGCTCTTTGTTTACTCTATTACACCCGTCTTGACCAAAAATGGTCACTGAGCCATGTTCCTGACATGAACTATCTGTTATGTGGGCTGTTCACAACCTCGCTTTTAACCATCTCTGCCGCATACCCCCCGCAGCAACACTCAGGCTGTGACTCTTCTAATTTCCCACTTTGTTGAAGCTCAGACCAGCTCGGCGGTGTCCTCCCCTGTTCCCACCTTTCGTTTAACCTAACGCTGCTGCGCTAGCACACTCTGGCTTTGCATGTTGTGTTACTGGCTCTGAGGAAGCACATCTTTTTGAAACGGAATGCTGCTAGCGAAAATGGACTCCTTCCATTGGATAGTCTCACCCCACATGAATTGGACGTGGTTCCCTATGAAATGAAACCACCTTTCAGGCTAAAAGGGAGCCTGAGCAATGAGCCCTGGGGGAGACCTATGGAGTCGTTCATGAAATGGGATGCCTAAGTGGTAGGTTACAGAGTTGTGTGGGGTTGATGGTGAACTTCTGGTCTGGATTCTGCCTCCCTTGTCAGAAATGCATTTTAAAGCCAAACATGTTTTTTCATATGAAAAATGACTAATAAGAAAATAATCTATATGCCTTTTGTAAAATATGCAACTTTTATGCCACAGTCCACAAAATGATTATGTCTTTCAGCACAGGGCCCTGAGGAAAATGTGAGTCCCAGGCAGTGAGAGAGAGCACATAGGATTGCCTCATTTAAATAGGAAATGAAACTGGAAATCTTGGCTTACCTGTTCTCTACATTTCATTTTCATTCATCTTTAAACAGGAGCAAACCAAAGTTTTATAATTTTCATCATTTCTGTTTTGCCTTGACCTACAAATATCCACCTTCTGAAATTAATTAACATTGAAAGATGACCTTTTCCTATATCCTAACCCTGCCCCCCCAAAAAACAATGTGTTCTCATTTTTGAGAAAGTACACTACCTGGTTAGGAAAGCATTCGAAAAATGGTTTTAAATGTGATTTAAAATATGAAGTAACACCCACCCAAAACAGCCCAAGAAATGGCAGTCTACCCTTGCACACAGGTCTGATGTCTTTTATGTCCTTTCTTTGAAACTTTCCATGGCAAAGTTTCTTTTCAGAATGTACCAGTGGATAGCAAATGATTTTTCTTTGCTCATTAGGATGGTGATTCAAGGTACTTGAATCAGCCTTATATTTTATTTCATGTAGTTATCAATAGGAAGTACTGTCTTTGAAAGAGACACGCTGACCTGAGGTTTGCTTCCCCGATTTCCTCCCCTTTCTCCTTCTCCTATTCTTCAAAAGATTTTTTTTGGGGGGGGAGTTAACATTAAGTGCTCCTCACTAAATCAATGAAAGATATTAATTGGAAGATGAGTCTCTTTTTAGATGAAATTTTTGAAAAATATATCATCTCCAAGTAATTCTGTGATCCCCCTGTATCGCCATAACTTTAATTAAATGTCAAGGGCAATTATGCTTTCTCTAGCAATTACTTAATCTTAAGTGTATATGACAGCTGCAAGCAATAAGTATTTGAAATATATATGACCGGGTTTGTTTTTTTTTTTTTTTAAGTAAACCATATGATTTATTTTGTGTCACTGTACATCACATTCTACTAATTCAGGTAAAATCCTCCTTTCTCTTAAGTCTTTCACTCATTTGTAATTGTAATATCATAGAAACTGTATATGTTATTGTTCACTGATCAGTAAAATGAAATGCAGAGTATGATGAACATAAGAGAAGCCAAGATTTCTTTCTAAAATATGAAATTCAATAAAAGCATTGCTCTCTGTGCTGTAGCTAAATAAAATTACTATCCAAGAACAAAATTAATTGACATCATGGAATTTCAGACTAAAATAAATAGAGCTTGTGAGCATGTACTGATATTTAATTAAAACTACTCCAGCGTTTGTACCATTATCTTCTCTCTCCCTTAAAAAGAAAAAGAAAAAAAAACTTTTATTTTGGGAAAGATCATAGTTCTCAGAGATGGAAACAGCTACAATAATTTCAAAATAACCTATGTTGTCTCGGTACATTATTCACAGATTGTGGGCTATACTTGGTCCGACAGAGGGGGGAGGAAAGTTTTTGAAACTTTCATACTGATTGCTTTATGAGTGATACACATCAACTGATGTGTTCTACTTCCTTCCAGATTTCATTTTGTAAATCTCCCATAAACTTGCTACCTTTTGGGGACAAAAATAATTCACACTGTCAAAATAGCCAAAAAAAATTTTTTTTTCTGTGAACACCCCAACTTGCAGATACAGAATTTTTTATATGAAACTCATTTTTTTTCTTATTTTCTAGTATTTATACTTTTGTTTCTGACATCTACTGAAGGGAATCTGAACTCTACCAACCAAATGTTTACCATCAATCCTAGAATAGACTTAAGAGTGTCTACACAGTTTTGTTAATAATTGTAGTATTTGTTTACTTAGATTTTAATCTGTTTTAGAAAAAGCAGAAAGGTCTACAAATTTCTTAGCAGAAAAACCACAAGGGGTTGGAAGGCCTTTAGCTTTCTAAATATTTTACTGAGTCAGGTTATGCTTTACTTCTTTAACATTAGTACTGAGGTTTTTCTTTGCAATACATTCTTTTTTGTGACATTTGTTGCATTGTAGAGGCTGTGTTTGGAAATATAAATTAACTTAGAAATAAAGGGGTCCCATTTAAGATGTATAAAATTGAGCCATAGAGATGCCTGTCAAAAAAAAGTATTTCTATGTAAGAGCTCCCTTTAAAGCTATATGCCTCCATAGATGTAATAACTTCTCAGATATGCTAATTTTGTGTTTTTTGTGTGAAATCATCAGGGGGGAATTTTGACAGCTCTTTTGACGCAGAGAAGGGTGTTGGGACCATTGTCATTGCAAAACCTTTGGATGCAGAGCAGAGGTCCATCTATAATATGAGTGTGGAAGTCACCGATGGGACAAATGTTGCTGTCACTCAGGTAAGATGTCTAATTACTAAATGGTGAGAATGCACAACGATCTGCTTATGTCAATGGTACTCGTGATTAAAGGTGTTGGAAGTAGTAAATAATGTCCATGGATTTCTACTGTTGTTGTTGCTTTTTAAAGCATATGAAAGCACAACCTAGGGAAAGGATTCTATCAATGATACTGTGTAACTTAGCTGCAACTGTTCATGCATGAAAGGGTGCTGTGGATTTGCTTCCTGATCATTGACTGTAGATTTATCTCTTTGACAACAAAGTCAGCTTTCCTTGAATTTACAAAGAAGAGGATGTGGACATCGTCTGAGTCAACACACCATTATATTCTTCACCTTTCACTTATCAGACTCAGACAGGTAGGGCTAGATGCACCAAGGAGCCCAAGTTCATCTCACAAACTCAGATGAGTGATATGTTCAAGGTCACACAAGGATGGAGATCTAGGTGCCCTGAGTCTCATCGCTCATTCTAGCCTCAATGCCAGTGGCCCTTCATCCTGGCTGCCAGTGGAACCCCGTGGTCGTGAGGCGTGGGGTGTCTAAGCTAGTAAAGCCTGGGCCCCACCTGCAGAGATCCTACGTGATTCTAACTAACAGGCAACCACCGGTGAAGACCATTGCTTGGACTTTGGCATGTGAGTGTTCATGAAAGGGCCTTGAGAGCAAGGATGAGGAGAAAATCTCTAGATGAGACTAACACGGTGTTAGTTATCAATAGGGGGCTGATTTACCCCAAATACAAGAAGATTTTTTATTTTCTGTATTAGGACTGGCACACACACCTGTCCTATACCCCTTCCATTCTCCCTGCTTCTCTCTCCTATTCTCACAAAGCCATCACTCATCCATCACGGTCCTTTTTCAGCTCAAATGTGCCCTGAGACTCCTCAGTGCAAAGCTTCAGGATGTGAGATGAAATTGTTGTCAACCCCGAAGTCAGCCAGTGTGGATTTGTTTAAGAAGTGATGTAAGCTCTTGTAATTGTGTAGGTTTAAAAAGGGGGAGGGGGTGGTTGTTTCATTTGCTGCCTCTTAGTTTGAAGTGGCTTCAGAAATATGGTGAGACTTTCCCCTTTAGGCTGCAAGTAATCATAAAATGGTGGAATTTTAAAGAAACAGTAGAGATTGTTCCTACTTTTACTTCTTTACTTTTTGTCTCTATTTACTTTACCTTTTGCTTTTCATTGAAATAAACTGAAACCCGGAAGGGGAACATCATGTATACGAGACACGGTAGCCAGTGTATGATGGCTCCTGGTCCTTCGACCCATGTCCTCTTAGGGGACAGCCCTAACTGCCCGCAAGACGCCCACTGACACCTGTTGCACAGGTGCGACTATTAGTGATTATCCCATTCACTCTTAAAATTACCCCAGTGGGGACAATAAATTATATGGCTGCCCTACTTAAATTTGTACTGCTTCAGGGGGGTTTTCAAGTCTAAATACAATACAGACTTCTGGAAAGGACAGCACTGTAGAGATCCTATGGGACTTGCATGATCTAAAAGCAAACCCCAAAGACTAATACAAAACAACCCATTTCCAGTACTGCTAAGTCTTTATTGCTCATTGACTTTTGGAGTTGGTCAGTTCTGAGCATAGCCAACCTCAACTTTTGAACACCACTTAAAAACACAAGATGGGGGGCGCCTGGGTGGCTCAGTTGGTTGAGCGACTGCCTTCGGCTCAGGTCATGATCCCGGAGGCCCGGGATCGAGCCCCACATCGGACTCCCTGCTCAGTGGGGGGCCTGCTTCTCCCTCTCTCACTCACCCTGCTTGTGTTCCCTCTCTAGCTGTATTTCTCTCTGTCAAATAAATAAAATCTTTAAAAAAAAAAAAAAAAACACAAGATGGATTTGAGTAAAATACAAATAGAGCATAGAGCCATTTTCATTTCCATACTTTTCTCCAGGGTTTTAACAACTGAATGAAACGGTAAGTTGGTGTGCCCAGAATGTTACAGATACACGTGAAATATGTTGATAATGAGTGAGCGAATAGTGGGCGGGACATAGTTAGCAGGGTCTACATGAAGGCTATGCTGTATCTTCAAAGCACACAACTGATTCGTGTTAACCAAAAAAAAAAAAAAAAAAAAATTATCAATGAAACTTTTCTTTTAGCCTTTCATTAGGACCAGATGAGAAATCACTAAACAGCATGTATTCCAACTATTTCTGGGGTTTGTACCTATGTGCTATGAGCTATGCTAGATGCCTGAGGTCACAGTGATTCAGAGTCTTAAAACCAGATGACTGATATCCGCACGCTCTTTAAATGTTAACTTGGAAGCATGTGTTATAAGACTTTGAATGTACCCATTGTTCAAGTCCTGCTTTGGCTGATCTTTAGTTCGGACTAACGTACAGTTAGACTTATCTCCAGAGCAGATTGGAAAGTGGGTGAATGCAGATGAACTTGGAGGTCTCCTTTGGCAAGGCCAAGCTAAGTCGGTTAATGAAGGATAGCCAGAGATTTTCTTGTCGAAAGCTTCCAAGTCACTCTGTGTCTTCAGGGCCACGAGAGTCTCAAGAAGTGACAACTAGCCGTTTCCAAAGTATAAACTTGTATGTCATCATTATTACCACCAGAAAGCCATGGCTCTGGCCCTAAGGCTGTGCTCAGGCCTGAATACCCACCCACTCCTCACCCAGCCTCTGTTCACATTTGCCACAGCTTCTCTGACAATAAAGACAGAAGCAGTTCTCTCAATTAGTCAAAGCCCTCACTATCAAGGACATTATTGCAAAAAGATGTTTTGATAAAGAAAAGGCATTCTAGATTTCTTTGAGAAATCACTAACGCACCCTCTAAGCCATGACCCTGGGCAACTTAATGATCTCACCATCAAACAGATACCCTTCACCATTGAACTAAATGGATGTTTTGTAGCCCAAAATACCTGTTCAGGTTTCCTTTGGGAACTTTTCTCTACTTTGTTCCTTTGGAAGCATAAAACATCTATGACAAGGGCTTCAAATCAGCCAGAAACAACATGTTGAATTTCGCTTCACAATGTCAACTGTATCAGAGCCTCGGGGATCCGTGTGTCTAAATGAAAACCCTCCCTTCATCTTCCTTTTTGTTCTGTTGTCCCAACTTGTAGGATTCTTGTGCCTCTGAGCTGTAATTCCTGGTAGCAAATAAACACCCTTTTCCTGGCTGAGATTCCCTAGTGTGAGTACAGAATATAAAATAAGGTTCTGCGAATTTCAAGTTCTAAGCATTCGGATGTACAAAGTGAACCCATAGGAAGACGACTTTCTCCAGCTACTATAGGAAGAGAGGCAGCAAAGGGGGATGTTTTAAACCAGATTTGTGGTCATTTGTTATGTTAGAAATAGGAAACTCTTGTCATCTTCATTAGGAAGACGTTAGGAAAATACTGGAACTAGTACAATTATATAGAGATAAAATAAGGCAGCAGGCTAACTCTAAGTTGGGGCTCTCTGTTAAAAAAATCTTGCAGAAAAGGAAACTGAGGCAAAGCGAGTTTATGTAACTTGAGCGGATCAGGGTTCAGAGGTAGGTAGCTGGATTCCAGAGCCTTCTGTCTCAACCACTGCCCTGTGGCATCTCTCAAAAGCAAGAGTAAATCTTTGCTGCCTATTCAAAGTCAGGAAGAGAAACCCATCTGGCTGAACTGGTTATGAGCGGACACTTGTTAAGATTGCTGCTGGGGGGGGACATAGTGCCACTTGTAGCTATTAGAGTATCTCACATCCAGCCAGTCATATGGGGAGGGAGTAAAACACCCCAATCTCCTCAGAGCCTCAGCTCAGCTGGATCAGTCTGTGCACCACAAGGACACACATTCTCAAGGATGAGAAATTACAGGTTTTTAACAACTTTCCCCATACATCTATCAAACCCATCTGAGCTACTGTCTTCGTAGCAAATTTAAGTAAATGCAGAACATGGCTCTTCCAAAGGACCAATTGGGTAGAAATATATAGTTAATATATAATGCCTGATACTTGCATAATGAGATCTAACCAAGCTTTTTCTTGTTTTATTTTCCTGTCTTCCTGGGGACAGTTAAATCAAGTGTTATCACTACATTCACTTTTCTAGTGAGAAGTTGGCAAACAGATGGGTTGGGTGGCCGTCCTCGGTGCACACGGGTAAAGGGATCCAAACCCACTTCTTCCTTGTCAGATTCAGATACATTTCAGAGACTTTCCCCTGCGTATACAGAATATATGATTCCTTAGGGGAAGCAGCTGGTATAAAAGAAGGAGCACTGGCCTTGAATCAGGCGACCCAAGTTCAAGTCCGCACTTAACCAGTTCCTGTCTTTGTTATCATGAAAGGTAGCTCTGTCTCTCTGAGACCCAAGTTTTCTATAGAATGGGGATAACACCTTCCATACTTCATGGCTTAGTATTGGAATAAAATAAGATTTGTTGAGGTATCTCAAGATCTGTGATGTGCTGGACATACAGCTTTTATTATCAGTCTCCTCCTCAACTTAAAATTGAAATAATATACCTGATAACTATAAAATACTGTGTGTGTGTCTTTCATTGTTATTTATGAAAGACAGCAGAGATATTCATGCCCAAATAATAATCTAAAAATTACATTGATTTGATTCAGGGGCTTGTGATATATGCTTTTGTGATTTTAATTGCTTTTCTTACTCAAGTCTTGCTTTGATTTATAAAGATATGAAAATCAGCTTGTATTTGTATGCTCCACAGTCAAACCTGAGATTAAAAATCTCTTTTCAGATAATCTTCGAGGTTCTTCAGCCCCACAGAAGCAGCTAATTGAGTTAATGAGCCACAGAGGTTTTCTGCCAAAGAGTGTACGCACAGGGGCTAAGAGGCCTTGGTTAGCCTTCATAAGCCTGGTTAGTGTCCCTCAGGTTAGCCTTGCCCTCCACAGCCATGAGGCTTCCATTCTTTTGTCTCTAAGGGATGTGTTGGGAGATCTTAACTGGCCTCCTTCCTCAAAAAGCAGACTTTGTCGGGGCGCCTGGGTGGCTCAATGCTTGAGCCTCTGCCTTCAGCTCAGGTCATGATCCTGGAGTCCCAGGATCGAGCCCCGCATCAGGCTGCCTGATGGGAAGGGAAGCCTGCTTCTCCCTCTCTCACTCCCGCTGCTTGTGTTCCCTCTCTGGCTGTGTTTCTCTCTGTCAAATAAAGAAAATCTTTAAAAAATAAAAAAAAGCAGGCATTGTCTTCAAGACTTAGACTCTGTCTTATCCTTTCCCTCCTCCTTGCATCTGCTTAAAGGCCGGTGAGGGTAGGAATGAATCCTTCTACCAAAGCTGCTCCGTGATTCCCTAGATGAAGGGACTCCCGAAGGATGCATCCTTTGTCACGGGTTTTCATTTCCCTTTTTAGCATCATCTCCATTTTAGTAGGTGAGAAAGGAAGTAGCCACAAACCTCCTTGTACATTTACGTTAGGAAAATACTGGAACTAGTACAATTATACAGAGATAAAATAAGGCAGCAGGCTAACTCTAAGTTGGGGCTCTCTGTTAAAAAAATAATGACGATAAAGCTTCCCTTGTCATAGATCTGTACCTAACAACTTACAAGTAAATCAATTTTGGAAAAATGAATTCCAATGTTAAAGCCAGCAGGGAACTTTCTATTTAGAATATTCCTGTGATTAATGTTCCCAAAATGACAATGGTCATGTCAATTATCGCTTGGGTCCGCTAGGATTTCTGTATAGCAAGGCATATAATATTTGCACACGTAATTGTCCACATACATGTTAGGTGTATTTATAATCAGTGTGTATATGATTTAAGTGCATATGGAAATGGCATAATGCAATGAGTGTCAAATTTGGCTCCGTATGACCCAGTTTAAGTCTGGCCTTGCCATTGGTACTTGGGGCACACCCCTGGACTTCTGTGATTCTCATCTGTCCACTGATGCTCCAGAGAGCATAACGTTTAAGAAATGTGTGGATTGAGACATTGTTAAACAAACATGATTTTTTCTACTTATACATTCAAAAGCAAAGCTTGTAAGCCTGGGGAGTTTACAATGGGTACAACCCTTGACATCACAACCATAGAATATTTTAAGTATGGTTTTGAAATGCCAAGAGAGGCAGAACAGAGTTTTGGTAATTTAGGGCTTAATTGGTTCTCATACAAGACGGAGGCCTTCGCCTCTAACACGCCCCACCGACACTTCCTTCCATGAAGGGGAAGTCACGCTTGGCGTCGACCCAGGCTTAGCTTCCAGGAGCCAGCAAAGCCCAGTGTTTGTGGGCAGCAGCGCCGAATCCAGCTCTGAAGAGACTTCCTACATTCAGGTTTCCTCCCACTTTGATTCCATTGTACTTCCTTCGGTCTTTCAATTACCGTTCTGAGCACAACATCTTTGAGAGTTACTTTGCTTTTTTGTTAGTTCAGGAGCTCACAAATGGCCCCAACTGTGGG
This sequence comes from Spilogale gracilis, assembly GCA_004023965.1. NCBI lineage: Eukaryota > Metazoa > Chordata > Mammalia > Carnivora > Mephitidae > Spilogale > Spilogale gracilis. Next base: position 27,052 of record PITA01012263.1, read on the forward strand.
AAATAAAAAGCAAATGAGGCAAAGGAAGTCTTTGACAGAGAAACACTTGTTCTGACTATAGATTAGGCTCAAGGCAAGGCCAGCAGAAAGAGGCAAGCTTTTCAGGGGCACATCAACTAGAAATTTCGTGAAGGTCAGGGCAGCCTTGCTGGCTGGAAAGGCTTTTTTATCCCATTAATATAACTACTTCTGTGAACACAAATATTTTAGCATCTTGACTAAGTTAACTTGATCTTTTTTAAAGGAAGAGTTGGCGATCAAAGAATCTACTATGACTTCCAAATACAGTGAAGATTAAAAACAATACTGAAAACTCACAGACACACTTCTCGGCCCCCCTTTTTTTTTAAACTATAAACTCCAGACAAACCTTGTTCCCGTGTCAGACTCACTCTTTGGGCAAGTCTCCCTGACACACAGAGGTCACAGCATTGCCCTTTTCTCTTCCTCAGAAAACCTTATATGCACCAAAGTGAATGACCATGCAGCAATTTATAGGAAGAGCTGTGATGTGACCATGTTTATTTTAAAAAGTAAATAGTTTTCTAGAATGCAGCAAAATGCCTGCATATTACTTAAAGGAGAATTGATAAAAGCTTTCCCATTAGTCAGTAAAAAGACAAGAAGTTGACCATCTTCACTACTATTTAACATTGTGCTGTAAATAGTAGCCAGTGCAAATAGATGAGATAAAGCAATTTTCGTTATAAAATTTATAAAGTTAAAGGTAAAACAAATGTAATCCTTCAGCATGAACTCCCTGGGGTTTGTGCATTTTGGATATATGAGTTTGACTGGTTTTGTATGGGGTTTTGTTTTGTTTTGTTTTGTTTTTTGAGAAAGAGAGTGCTTGCACACCCCCACACAGGAGCTGGAGGCCAGGGAGGGGCAGGTGGAGAGGGACAGAGAGAATCCCAAGCAGGCTCCATGCCCAGCACAGAGCCAGACATGGGACTGTCTCCCACAACCAGCCAAAATCAAGGGTCAGACACTTAACCGACTGAGCCACCCAGGCACCCCTCGGTGCTTTTAATAAAGTAAATGGGAAGTAGGGTAATCCAGGGAGAGAAACGAAACAACAGAGACTTTGGACACAGAAACAAACTGAGGGACTTGGAGGGAGGGGGGTGGAGGGATGGGAGAGCCTGGTGGTGGGTACTGGGGACACCTAAAGTGTGGAGCACTGGGTGTGGGGAATGGGGAATGAATCTTGGAACACTGGGAAAAAAAAAACTTAAGTAACAATAAAAAAAAAAGTGGTCCCGAAGTTCAACAAAACTCAACAAAAATAAAGGAACTTTTTAAATTACTATAACAATATAAGGAAATACATCATCATTGGTCTAGTTGCTGCTACTATTATATTATTATTACTATAATGTCTCATAGTTTTAGTGTTGTCATTGTTGTTGTTAAATTATACTCTTAATATTATGATCATCATCATCTTCTTTATAATCATCATTCTACCTGGATCATGACCTAAGAGAATAAAACCTGTGGCCTCACCTATGTCTAAACTCTGTGTACCAAGATACCAGATATTTAACTATGACATTTATCGAGTGCTTACGAAGTGCGCAGCCCCGAGCTAGATGCTGGGTATACATTGGTGTTCTCTGAAATGTATCTATAATCCCGAAATCAGTGTTCTTGGCACCCTTGTGTTCATTCCCTGACATGCACAGAGCAGCAAGATATTTTCCCTGCTACTGTTTAAAAAGGTTATGCTCTGCCTTCTTGTCTCAGCTCTCACACCATATACAGTATCTTGTTTGGAATCTATTTAGTGCTACATCTTTTTTTTTTTTTTTTGCATTTTTGTGTCCTTTGTTGGCAATCTCGCAGTTGGAAGGACCCCAGAATGTAGTACTGAAGTGCAGTCTAGTGTTCCCAAGTGCAAGAAGGACGTGATGTGCCTTACAGAGAAAATATATGTATTTGATGAGCTTCATTCAAGCATGACTTCCAATGCCTTTGGCTGGAGAATCTCCCCCTCCTTTTCTCTCTCGGTCCCTCCCCCAGCACACATGCTCTTTTGCTTTCTCTAAAATAAATAAATAAATCTTAAAAAAAAAAAACTATTTGTGAAAAACTAAAACATCCCTGAAAATGAAACCATAGATCAGAACAAATGAAAAAAGACAAACTATGTCCTTTGATAGGAAGACTCCATCACAAAGGATCAGTTTTCCTAGAGCTAACCTATACCTTTGCCATAATGCAATTTGAAACACTATCAGTTTTTTGTCAGGTGATAGACCCATCGATTATAAAATTCATTTTGAAGAACAACAAGCAAGCATAGCCTGGAAACCCCTTAAAAAAAACAAAGAAAAGGCCTAACTTTTCCAATTAAGACATACTGTAAAGACTTTGGAATTGAAATATTTTTATATTGACGTATGAAAAGACAAATAAACCAATGAAACATAATAGAAAATCCAGAAATATACCATTTGCGTATATTGGTATGCAATAAAAGCCTCTCAAATCAGTGGGGAATTGATGGGCTTGTAAAAAGTGACGTTAAAATAAAGAGAAAGCCATGTGGAAAAAAATAAAACTGGATCCATTCCTCACATAATATAGGAAAGATTCCAAATGCAGTAGAGATGTAAATGTAAGAAAAGGAAACATGTAAATGCTATTTTTAAAAAATAAGTGTATTCACATATAACCTGGAAGTATAGAAAATGTTCTAAACTATGACTCAGCATTCAGAAACAAAAAGGGAAAAAGATCAATGTATTCTTTCCCATGAAAATAAAAATAAAAAAGCTTTTGTGTGCCCCCCAAAACTATAGCAAAATAAAGTTAAATGACAAAATTGAAAACATATTTGCAATTTATATCACGTGTTTCCAAAAATTAAGAAGGAAAAGGCCATATAACCCATAACAGAATGAGCTGATATAAATAAAATTTTCATGGAAAAGACATTCAAATGACTCTTAAACATGAAAACATGCTCATCCTCACTCATAATAAGAGAAAGACAAATTGTAAGTGAAACACTGAAATGCTGTTTTTTATCTGTCAGATTGGCAAAAAATACAAAAGTTTGAGTATATACCCTGTTGGAAAATCTACAGAAGACAGCCATTCTTGTATATTGCTATAGGAATACAAATTAATAAAACTTTCGGGAAGAGAAATATGGAAATAACTAGCAAAACTATACAAGCACTTATCCTTTGATCCCACACTCAGAATTCTAGGGACCCAAATATAATATAAAAAGACCTGGGCCCAAGGCTCATCTTTGCTCATTCTTTCTAAGAGTGAAAATTCATCTTACAAGAACATCAATAAAGGAAGGTTGAATAAGTTGTGATCCGCCTACCCACTGAAAGAGTGTCTCTGTAGGGTCGTGGGTTGGTCTTCAGACTACAACAATGCAGAATTTCTCAACACAGACACTATTGATGTTTCGGGTCAAATAGTTCTCTGTTGCAGGGGATAATCCTGTACATTAGAGGATGTTTACCAGTATCCCTGCCCTCTACCTGTTAGATTCTAGGAATACTCGAACTCTCAGTTGTGACAATGAAAAATATCTCCAGATATCTCCAAATATCCCCTTAGGGACAAAGTCATCCTCAATTGAGAATCACTGATATGATGTTAACTGACATGACATGTCGGGGAACGGGGGTGGGGTTGGGGAAATGTATACAGTATGTTTATGTTAACAAGAGATGGATAAAATATAACATTAATCTTTAAAAAATCATTGCCTGGGTGGCCAGTCAATGAAGCAACTGACTCTTGGTTTTGGCTCAGGTCATGATCTCAGGGTCATGAGACTGAGTCCCATATGGGGCTCCAGGCTTAGTGCAGAGTCTGCATGAGATGCTGTCTTCCTCTGCCCCTTTCTCTGTCTCTGTCTGACTCTCAAATAAATAAGTCTTAAAAAAAAAAATCATGACCTGTAAGAAAAGAAAGGAATAGGATGAAGGAGAGAAATAGAGAAGCTAAACTACTTTAATTATACCATTTTTGTAAGTTTAATATTGGTACTTTTACATATAATATAAAACAAAATTAAATATTAAAACAAATTTGAAGTTGGAAAGTAAATGGAAGCAGATGAACTTCTATGTGTTGGTGGCCTAGCTACACAAAGAAGAACTCTTCTGTGGCTTTAAACACACTAACATGACTATATATCCCTAGTGGGGAAAATCTCAAGGACCCAAAGAACTAAACATAATATTAAATTGCTTTTGAATGATCATAGTTGTAATATAATTGCAATACCAAAATTGTATTGTAATTCTGAGACATATGTGCATGTATTTCATATAAAACAGTGAATAATTGTGATGAGGTCATCGAGCATGAGAAATTTCAGCATGGGGTTTCAGCATGGGATACAGATATAAAAAGAATGAGATAAAGTTAAAAAAAAAAAAAACATGATGGAAGTGACAGTATGAACTCATGAAATGATTATTAACAACCAAAAGCCTTTGCTGACCATTCACTGAAAAAAAGCTAAACACAGTAGAAAATCTAATAGCAATGATCATTCCCAGCACCTATTTTTAACTAACAAGAAATCGATGCTTTTTGGAGAGACAGATGGATAATATAAGACTGGGTCAAAAAATGTACAAGGTGACCCTGGAAAAAAAATCACCAGTAGCAATTATTAGAAAGCAAAAAACTATCAAAGACTATAAGAATTGTGTCAGAATATCTCAAGAGCCAACTTGAAGAGGCTCCCACTGGCCAAGGAAGGACCATTTGTGCATCAGTAAGTATAGTACCTGCAACAGCAGAAATGTATCACCTGTGATTAAATTCATGAGCTCATACTGATGCTTGAAAAAAAATCAGTCACTTTGGGAAGAGCTGGAGAACCAACTTGTTATTTTGAAATAGTAAATAATAAAATAACAAAAACAAAAAAAATGAAATATTAATTATGACTTTACTACATAAATTGTCTTTCAGAGTAACCACATAATTGGAGAGAAGTTCCTTTTTAAGACTACTTTAGCTAACAAATGAGAAATAAATCAGAATTATAAAATAATTAAGAATTATTTTTATTTCTTTTATTTTTTTTAAAGATTTTATTTATTCGACAGAGAGAAACACAGCCAGAGAGGGAACACAAGCAGGGGGAGTGAGAGAGGGAGAAGCAGGCTTCCCGCCGAGCGGGGAGCCCGATGTGGGACTCGATCCCAGGTCTCCGGGATCATGACCTGAGCCGAAGGCAGTCGCTTAACCAACTGAGCCACCCAGGTGCCCCAAGAATTATTTTTAATGAATAATTGTTATATATGTAACAATCATCAGTGGTTGCTAAAACCACATAACAAGGTTGAGAACTAGATATTATATATATCCAGATGGAAATATAGTGTCTTACCCTTAGAGATATTTTTTGCTCAAGAAGAAAAAAGGAAATTGAAACGTGAATCCTATCAAGTCTCCTAGATCAAACTAGCAGTTCATAAGAAATACAGGAAACAAAGGGACATGGAGAATAAAACCAAGGGGAAGCAATGAGCAAAAATTGGGCTGTGGCACCTAAAGAGAAAATGGTACAGTTTGTTCAATACCTGCAGCAACAACATAAAATTGAAAGGAAATAAAAGACAGAAGGAGAACTTATAAATTAAAAGATAATTAAAGGACATACCAACAAAATGTACTGTACCTTACTTGCATGTCCTGATTTTTTAAAATATGTTTCTTTTTATAAACATATATAACACCCTAAAATTGTAGAAATATGAACACCCTGAATATTTAATATTAAGGAATTATTGTTTTATTTGTTTAATGGTAGTGTGTATGTGTGTTTATTTTAAGGGTCCCTAGCTTTTAGAGATACGTACTGAAATGATGGGATTTGCTTCAAACTAAAATGGGGAGCGAGTGGGGATGAATGGATACATACATAAAACAAGATTAGCCATAGATTGATCACCATCAAAGCTGAGCTATGAACATGTGAGTGTTCATTAAACTATGACTTGGTTATTTTATTACTATTAGTTATTTATATCTGCCTGAAATTTTTTATAAGAAAATGCCTTATAGGGGCGCCTGGTTGGTTAAGCGACTGCCTTCGGCGCAGGTCATGATCCTGGAGACCCGGGATTGAGTCCCACATCCGTCTGCCTGCTCGGCAGGGAGTCTGCTTCTCTCTCTCTCACTCCCTCTGCTTGTGTTCCCTCTCTGGCTGTGTTTCTCTCTGTCAAATAAATAAGTAAATAAATCTTTAAAAAAAAAAAAAGAAAATTCCTTATAAAAGAAAACAATTTAAAAAAAGAACAAGAAAAAGAAAACAACTTGGGTACGCCCTATTTTCCTCATCATCGATAGCATGTTCTTCACCAGGTGTCTCCCACCTGAATAAGAGCCACTGTGTGGGTTCCCTGCACTTGAGCTCTGATTGCTCTGAGGAAACCACAACTGTGTTCATGCCTCCCCCTCCTCTTTCTCTTCGTTACTCTTCCCATCCCATCACTTTTTCCACATTGCATCCACTTGAAGGAGCTTATAACAGAACTTAAGATAGAAGAAACGTACCAGACTAAGGTCACCTTGTGATCTCTTACATTATGCCTCAGACAGTCTTGTGGCATTGTCACTCCCAGGGGGGCTGTCTCAGCTATTCAGTTAATAGTGAGAATATCGATTAGCTCATAGTTTATGTTCCTGCTAACATGAACTACTGGTTTATTATCAGTCTCTAATTACAGAGTGTTTTCATATGAGATCGTCCTACATATTGAGATAGCTACTTCTGGAAGCTGGGCTGCAAGGACACGGAGAGCGGAGAGAGGGAGGAGGCCTCTTTATTCTTTATTAGCAATGAGTGAATTGGCATTCACCATCATTCTTGTCTTCTTTTAACTATAGGTATTTATCAAAGTGCTGGATAATAATGATAATGGCCCGGAATTCTCTCAGCCGAATTACGATGTCACCATCTCCGAGGACGTGCTTCCAGATACAGAGATCCTGCAGATTGAAGCCACAGACAGAGACGAGAAGCACAAACTGAGCTATACTGTCCACAGTAGCATCGACTCCGCCAGCATGAGGAAATTCCGGATTGAGCCCAGCACCGGCATGCTCTACACCGCCGAGAGGCTGGACCACGAGGCCCAGGACAAGCATATCCTCAACATCATGGTAGGGCCACACTGCTAATGTGCTCTCCTAACACAGTCTGTGACCCTTGGTCTTCAGAAGCACGGGGCCCTTAAATGTTGTAAGTAGGAATTTATTTGGTCTTCTCACAGCAGGGTCGCCTTCGTCTCTACCTTTTTATTCCCCTGCGGAAAATGGCTACTGGTCCAGAGTGACCAGATTTTTTGCCAGACTGAAACAGTAGATGAGTTCTGCAGACAGTGGCTGCTGACAGGCTGACTTGGAAGGGAAGGAACAGGCCGTGTTTCGGTAAATCTCACAGGCTGTGTGATATTGGTTCGCATCCAGAAGATTCTGTGGAAAAGTTTAAAAGAAGCTCCTTGAGAAGTTAATCACAAGGGTAATCATTTACTCAAAATATGCAGTGCTCAATCATTTACTCAAAATATGCAGTGCTCAGTCCTTGGAAGCATTTAGAGGACTGATTTATACTTACTGCACTGGTGTTGGACCTAGTCGTAACTATTGCCATCCAAAACAGATCTCAAAACACACCAAAACCTGCAGAGAGTGTCCATTAAGTCTGAATTTGGGTTCATGGGACCTCCAAATTATGTGGAAGTTGCTTTAATTTTAAAATGGAATTTTCCTAGTTTACTTAATTGGGAAGGTGGGATTCATAAGAAACAACCTTGATTAGCTTATGGCCTAAAATCTGTCCCTTTGACCACCTAAAAAGCCTGGGGGCAACTGCACAGCCCCTGCTTAACAGACCCCAGTGTTCCTGAACACACACACGAAATCTTGGCTACTGATTGCTTTTAAAACACAGTAAGATGCTACCAGTTTCCTAGCAACTGAAAGTGATGTTCCGCTAAGCCCTACTCTTCCTTCTTCCCATGTCTGGAAACCCTACTGGGCCAGAGAAAGCTCCAGGGCCATGCCCTTGGCAGTTTCCAGCTGAGACCACCCTCCCCCGCCGCAGGTGGGGGGAACAAGAGGGACTCATAGGGACGATCAGGTTCACCCTCATTCATTCAACAGATACTTCTCCAGTACCTAGTATTGGAGTATTCTAGGCACTGAAGATGCAAAAGAGACAGAGCTCCTGTAGTCTTGGACATTGTACTGGAACAGACGTAGGTCTCAGTAATCCCAAAATACAGAGTTCAGCTTGGTCCCTGGGTGCGGCAGGCCAGGCTATGGGCAGGATGATTGAGAACAATCACCCAGTTGCTTTTGCATGTGTTTTATTCAGGGGCAGAGCCCTTATGCCAACGACTACCTCCATTCTCACGACTCAGGTCATTTCTGTTCATTCCTTCCTTAACAAACTCAAAATTCAGTTTGGTCACCCTGTATCATTCATCATGGCTGTAATGGATTATTTAGAGCAAACATGTCCTTTGTGTTGCCTTTCTCCGAGCTAAGCCATTTTAGTCCTTTTGCTCATTCCTTCTAGGTACTATTTCTGAAAAGCCCTTTCCCTTTGAAGGCTCTCCTCGGTCTACTTTCTAATTTCTCCACATCTCTCTGAAGTTATGGAGTCTAAAATTGAACAAACGCAAAGCACACATTTGATTAGCGCTACAGAAAATCGTGGCAGAAGCACGCGACGAAGGTTAAAGAATTATTTGGAAGCTTCTGGCATATGCAAACCAGGGGAAACTTTAAAGCAGTCAGGCCAGGTTGCTCGGTGAAGTCACAAGGAGGGCGTTTTCAAAACTAAGCTTTGGTTCATCTTCCTGGGAATCAGGGTTCTCTCTCAGTCCTGGGCCTTGGCCTTGAGAGGCTCTCCTTGCCTGAAACATGCTGCCCATGCCCCCCTTTGACCATTTCTACTTATTTTTGTTGCCTCTTCCAAGAAGCTTGAGTGCTGGGTTAGCTGCTTGACTCCCTCCCATTCTGGCGCTCACCACCAGGCCTCCTACCTATTTGCTTGTCTCTATCCCCCACTCACTGTTCGTGTCTGGAGGGCAAGGACCAGATCTGAATCACTGCTGAACCCCCAGAGCGAAGCCAGGACTTGACAGGCAAGAGGTGACAATAAATGTTTGTGGAATTTGTTGAATGAATGAGTGGAGGGCAATGTCTGCTTCGCATTTATAAATTCTTTCATTGAACATTCGAGTGTCCCCTTCCAAAGAGTGTCCATCCACCATCCCATTAACAGCTAGACACACAAATGAGGGGGGAGCGGCTGTGGCCAGTGGTTCAGAGGACAGTGCTGTGCCCCTGACGAGCACAGGCTGAACACAGAGCACGGGCCAGTGGTCATGCTGAACAGTAAAATGGATGTGGTGGCCCCGGCTCTGTCTGTTCACCGTTAGTGACCTCCCCCGAGAGCACCACCACTTCCCGAGCCCCTACCCCGTGCCTGGGACCACATCGAGCACTGTGTGTCAATTACCTCATTTTCTATTTGCCACAGACATAGCCTTACAAGTTCCTTGCAACTTAAGATTTTAGTCCTACCGCTTCTTGTATTTTGCCTAAAGGTCAGAGATCAGGAGTTTCCTTATCGAAGAAACTTGGCCCGAGTCATTGTGAATGTGGAAGATGCTAATGATCACAGCCCTTATTTTACCAACCCACTGTATGAAGCATCTGTGTTTGAATCGGCTGCTCTGGGATCAGCTGTTCTGCAGGTGACGGCTCTGGACAAAGACAAAGGGGAAAATGCAGAACTCATATATACCATAGAAGCAGGTGAGAGCTGTTGCGCAGATTGCGACATAATGCATGGCCTTTGACCCTAAGCAGCGTGTAGCACCGTGTGAAATTCCCAGTTAGCCCTGGAACGGCTCCGAGAGCAGTGGGCGGCCCAGCCAGTGCCCTAGGTGTGGGATGACGGCTCTGTAAAGTTCTTGGCATTTTTGGTGATACATTTTCCAGCACTGACGGTGAGGAGAGAGTTCCCTTTGATGGTGGTGTTCTCGGATTTTTCTGGAATGGAGGAGAGAGAAGAAGTGCATGGTCAACTCAGTGGCTTTTACCGATGGGTCAACGAGCCGTGACCTCAGACTAAAATAACCAGTCTCCGGTCCCTCGAGGGTTGCCAGGCTTTTTGGCAAATTGAATCCTACATGACTTGGTGGGAGATACTGAGCTGCCTGCTTAACCAGACAGATTAATTCATGCTGGCTGACATTCTGTTAAATTTGAGAATTTTAAAATCAGTTTTGACATCTATAAGGCCGTATTTCCCTGATGGTTTGAGGATAGATAGGAATAAAACATTTACAGACAGAAGAGATGATTGTCCAAGTGAGGGATAGGACTGTGAGCCTAACAATTACAAATATCCCTTATCTGCTGTATTTTCCCTTCCCCTCTTCAGTCTTTTTTTGAATATTCAAGCCACATATTTCCAAAATGTTCTGCAATATTATGTCTGGCGTGCATGATGCCAACTGCTGTCCCCTTTCATGCCAGTGCTGGAAAGGCCTGTTTCCCGTGATTTAAATGTGCAGCATTTTTGTGAGTGATTGAATTAAAATATGAATGCTAGAATGACAGTTTGGGACTAAAAAATATTAGAGAAAGAAAAGCCAACCATCTTCTTCGTACAAAAGCTGCTGCAACGTATGATAATCTAAAAGTATTTCCTGTATTAGGCACCCACATTTTATTAGAGTCAAAGCTAAACTCTATACAAAAAAAACAATAAAGAAATAAAATAAGATAAAGAAATAAAAGAGAGTAGTTCGTAACAGCCATGTGCCCCGAGCACCTTCACCTGCTTCTTTTCTAGATATTTATGGAATTTGCTTCTAACCTAAAGCCTGATAAGTATTTTTTTTAAGTGCTATTTGACATCTGTTGTTTACCACAGGGAATTTTAATTATTTAATTATATAATCCTTGCTCTAGTTCCACAGTGTAGGGAAGCTTCTTTTTTTTTTTTTTTTTTTTTAAGATTTCATTTTTATTTATTTGACAGAGAGAAACACAGCCAGAGAGGGAACACAAGCAGGGGGAGTGAGAGAGGGAGAAGCAGGCTTCCCACCAAGCAGGGAGCCCGATGTGGGACTTGATCCCGGGTCTCCGGGATCATGACCTGAGCCGAAGGCAGTCGCTTAACCAACTGAGCCACCCAGGTGCCCTGGAAAACTTCTTTTTAAAAACACGAATATTTAAATAACATCACAGAAAGTGTGGCCCGATCGAGCAACTCTTCAGACTCTTTCTATAGTGTTTTCCAAATCGTATCTGTATTCTTCTTTTCCCAGTCTTCATCCACACACCTTCCTTGATCCGTACCACTTTGCTCTTTTAGGTAGGGAGTTTGAGTTCTGTTTTTTTTTCCTTAACGTTTTTAAGCATTGTCTGTGGTGTCTGCTTGCTCCTTGTATTTGTCATTCAGGCCACTTCTTACACTCTCCTTGTTAGGCAGATAACTTCTAAACCAATTGGGAAGTTCTGAAGAGTCGCACGAGAGCCATTTCCCATCCTACTGACAAGAACACTTTCCTTATCTTTCCACAGCCACACGCTGTGGCCCGGTGCTGTGGGTAGACAAGGGATTCCGTCGTTCCTTTAACCACTGACTAGAAATTGAGAGAAAAGTTATTTTCTTAAGACATCTTTTCTACGAAAACTTGAATTTCCAGAAACCCAGAGGGATGATCAGTAACTCAAAAAAAAACCAAAACAAAAAAACCCAAAACCAAACCAAACAAAACCAACTTCTGATTATCTGTGTTGAGGGAAGCTCGTGAGGATCTCAGTGTGTGCAGTAAGTCACAAGTGGTGGACCAGACCCGGCCATGCCAGTTCCTTCCCCGATCCTGGTAGGAGAGAGGGAGGACCTAGAGGCCGCAACATCGTGAAGCAAATGACACGTGGTTGGGTAAATTTCCGTAGGTTCTCTTCCAAACCTCTGCTAACTGGTGGGCTGTGTGCTTCCTAACCCCTGCCTTCCCTCTGAAGTAACAGTGAAAGCTTAATTTGGACCCAAAGGACTGAAGTGATATTTGCATATATTTGGTTCAGGTTTCTCCTTGATGCCATGATGGCTCATGAGTGGTCCCGAAACAGGAGAGACAAGGGCTAAGAACTGAGTTACCATGAGGGCTTCCTGGATCCCAAGGCGGGTACAGATAGAGAACTAAAAATCCTTTTGTAGATCTACCTCTCCTCTCAATCATTTAATACATAGTTACTCAACACCTTCTCTATGCCAGACTATGCTGTGTTCTAGATAAGTCATGATACACAAGATAAGCCCAGCTTTTCCTCGGTTGCCAGAAGTTTATAAGAAGCTGTAGATTCTAAGGAAATAAGCAGACGTTAGTTTCTGAACATTCAAGGATAGCCAGAGAGAATAAGCAGGAAGCGGATTCTAAGAAAATGGGCAGGGAGAGGGAAAGAGGCCAAGAGCCCACTTTCGACCTGCTGGACAAGGCAGCCTCCCAAAGTGGTATGATAGGCAGGTGAGCGGCTGTGGGACAGCTGGGTTATCAAGTTCTGCTCAAGACCAGAAGCTCGCTTCCCTTGGTCCCTGCTGTCTATGTCCTGCTGGGCATGAAGCAATGTGCTGGGTCTGCAGCACGGGAGGATTGGGCTGCTCTCTTGGCCCCCGTTATCTCTACATCTCTCCACTTTCCTCCTCGGAGATGCTGATGTGAAATGATTTCTGCCTCCTCTCGAGGGTCTTTGAATCAAAGGTAGAACTCACGCTCAGCAGGGAGTCTGCTTGGGATTCTCTTTCTCTCTCCCTCTCCTTCTTTGTCTACCCCTCCCTCTTCTCATCCTCTCACGGTAGACTCTTTCTGTTGTGTTTTCCGAATCTTATATGTATTCTTCTTTTCCCAGTATTCTACGGACCTACCTTATTATTTATTGAAAGTTTGCACGCTTACTCATGAGAGCATTGATCTTCATGCTGACCTCACAAAGTGTTCATGTTCAGGGGGCATGGAAAAAAAATCATGCCAACATTAAAGATGGCATTGTTCAGTACTCACATTTGGGGGCTAGAATCTAATTCTTTCCTTCTTTATTAAATTAATTCTTGAGGGCACCTGGCTGGCTCATTTAGTTAAGCAGCCAACTCTTGATTTTGGCTCAGATCATGATCTCAGGGGTCCTGGGATCAAGCCCCGAGTCGGGTTCCATGCTCAGCAGGGCGTCTGCTTGAGATTCTCTCTTTCTCTCTCCCTCTCCCTCTTCCTTTACCCCTCCTTTTTCTCATGCTCTCACTCTCTAAATGAATAAATCTTTTAAAAAATAAATTGTTTAAAAATAAGCAGATTTTGTAGGAACATGAGTTTTTTATCCTCAGACATGGAATAGTTTAATGAATAAGTCCATAGTAAGAAGTACGCATGTAGCTGTATTGGCTGCACGTTTCAGGAGACACCCGTAAATGCCTGTCGGGGCAGAAGACTGTCTTAATGATAATGACGTTTAAACCGTCTCTATGTCTGCCGTAATGCAGTACTTCAAGCAGAAAGAAAAATGCAGATCTAAACGAGTCTGAAGAAGTATCCGAAAGCCTGATGAGACAAGTAGAAAGAAGCTTGATAAAGGATTTGCTTCACACTGTGCACTACTGTTCAGCCAGGTTCTTTCCACTGTCTGAGACTCGTGTTGCCCATTCTCTGCTCCTCTCTTATCCCCCTCATCTTCAGCAATCTCAGATATCACACCACGGCATGTTTCGGACGTAAGGCTCTAAACTTCTGGGGCATCACGGTTCACAGCCCTTCCCCTTCCAGATAGATCAAGGTGGGGTGCCAGTTCCTCGATTTCAGAAGGGTAATGCCTCCAGTTTGGGGTTTCAAGCCTGGTTCTGATGATTGGCATTTCACTATTTCATCGGAAACCTCACCAATACTTAGTGAATGGGATGGTTACAGATTGGAGGGACTGCCTTATAAGTTTCATGTCTAGTTTTAAGTCTGTGTATGCACGTGTCTCTTTTGGGCTGTGAGGGAGTGAACAACAGAAGGGTGGTCAGAAAATATACTCACAGCTCACAGAGCAAACAGGGACTTGGGAAGAATTCTTCAGACCCAAACAAAAGACCCCCGCCTCACCAAAGTAGTTTGGAGTAAAGTCCGTTTTGATAAGGTGAAATGTAGCAAAGCCTACCTTTGGGATAATCTGTGGTATGATGTTCTGAAATAGCTCCTACAACTACCTTTCTCATAAGTGGATCACAGACTATGGCACTGGTTTAGGCAAAAATCTGCTTTGAACAGTGGCATCCATTTTGAGTAAGTGGCAATCTCATGGTGGTGTTGTTAACGTACATTCAGAGGATACTGACCTGAAATTCACAACTTTACTGAAAAACACAGTTGCTTCTGAATGCCCCTAAAAGAGAAGTCTTTCATCCTATTTCAGAATGAGATGGAACGAATACAAATAATTGCTTTTGCCTTGTCATGTTGCAGTGAAGTATCCTTTAGATTGAAGAATTAATCTTCCAAGACATATGACATGTAACTCATTTCTCATTTCTATGTGTGTATTGTAGGGAACACTGGGAACACATTTAAGATCGAACCAGTCCTGGGCATCATCACTGTTTCCAAAGAACCAGACATGACGACAACCAGTCAGTTTGTCCTGTCGGTCAAAGTCACAGATCAGGGTTCCCCGCCAATGTCTGCCACTGCAATTGTGCGCATTTCTGTTACCATGTCTGATAATTCTCACCCCAAGTTCAGTCACAAAGACTACCAAGCAGAAGTAAATGAAAATGTTGATATTGGAACATCAGTCATTCTAATCTCTGCCATCAGTCAATCTACCCTTATTTATGAAGTCAAAGATGGAAACATTGATGGGACCTTTACCATAAATCCATATTCTGGAGTCATCACCACCCGGAAGGCACTGGATTATGAGCGTACTTCCTCCTATCAGCTCATCGTTCAGGCCACTAACATGGCAGGCATGGCTTCCAATGCCACAGTCAATATTCAGATTGTTGATGAAAATGATAATGCCCCAGTTTTTCTCTTCTCTCAATATTTAGGCAGCCTGAGTGAGGCTGCCCCAGTCAATAGCATTGTCAGGAGCTTGGATAACAGCCCGCTGGTGATTCGAGCTACTGATGCCGACAGCAACCGTAATGCTCTGCTCGTGTATCAGATTGTGGAGTCCACGGCCAAGAAGTTCTTCACAGTGGACTCCAGTACAGGTGCAATCAGAACAATTGCCAACCTGGACCATGAAACTATTGCCCATTTCCATTTCCATGTCCATGTGAGAGATAGTGGCAGCCCCCAGCTGACAGCAGAGAGTCCCGTTGAAGTCAACATAGAGGTAATGGATGTGAACGATAACCCACCTGTTTTCACCCAGGCTGTGTTTGAGACTGTCTTACTTCTACCTACGTATGTTGGAGTGGAGGTTCTGAAAGTTAGTGCCACGGATCCTGACTCCGAGGTGCCCCCAGAACTGACGTATAGCCTAATGGAAGGTAGCTTGGATCATTTCTTAATTGACTCAAGTAGTGGAGTGCTCACCATAAAAAACAACAACCTATCCAAAGATCACTACATGTTGATAGCTAAAGTGTCTGACGGAAAGTTCTACAGTACGTCCGTGGTCACCATCCTGGTTAAAGAAGCCATGGATAGCGGCCTCCACTTTACACAAAGCTTCTACTCGACCTCGATCTCAGAGAACAACACTAACATAACCAAAGTTGCTATTGTCAATGCCATTGGGAACCGCCTTAATGAGCCCTTAAAATACAGTATCTTAAACCCAGGAAATAAGTTCAAGATAAAATCTACCTCAGGGGTCATTCAGACCACCGGAGTCCCCTTTGACCGTGAAGAACAAGAGTTGTACGAGCTGGTGGTGGAAGCCAGCCGAGAGCTGGACCATCTGCGTGTGGCTAGAGTGGTGGTCAGGGTTAACATTGAAGACATCAATGACAATTCTCCAGTCTTTGTGGGCCTCCCTTACTATGCTGCTGTGCAAGTTGATGCTGAGCCCGGGACTCTGATTTACCAGGTGACAGCCATTGACAAAGATAAAGGTGCAAATGGAGAAGTGACCTACGTCCTACAGGATGACTATGGCCACTTTGAGATTAACCCTAATTCAGGGAATGTTATTTTAAAAGAAGCATTCAACTCTGACTTGTCCAACATTGAGTATGGAGTCACCGTCCTCGCCAAAGATGGTGGAAAGCCCTCTTTATCCACCTCTGTAGAACTCCCCATCACAATTGTCAACAAAGCGATGCCCGTATTTGATAAGCCCTTTTACACAGCATCGGTCAACGAAGACGTCAGAATGGATACCCCCATTCTGAGCATCAATGCCACCAGTCCAGAAGGCCAAGGCATCATATATATCATCATTGATGGGGATCTTTATAAACAGTTTAACATTGACTTTGACACTGGGGTCCTGAAAGTCATTAGCCCTTTGGATTATGAAGTCACCTCTGTTTACAAGCTGACAGTAAGAGCCAGTGATGCCCTTACTGGTGCCAGGGCTGAGGTCACCGTTGACTTGCTAGTTAATGATGTAAATGACAACCCTCCTATTTTTGATCAACCCACATACAATACAACGTTATCAGAAGCCTCTCTCATTGGGACACCTGTTTTACAAGTTGTGTCTACTGATGCAGACTCCGAAAACAATAAATTGGTACATTATCAGATCATCCAGGATACTTACAACAGCACAGATTATTTTCACATAGACAGCGCAAGTGGCTTGATCCTGACGGCGCGGATGCTGGACCACGAGTCAGTGCAATACTGCATTTTGAAAGTCAGGGCAACAGATAACGGCTTCCCATCACTGAGCAGTGAGGTCCTGGTTCATATCTATATCTCAGACATAAATGACAACCCTCCCATTTTTAATCAGCTTATTTACGAATCATATGTGAGTGAATTAGCCCCCCGAGGCCATTTTGTAACCTGCGTCCAAGCCTCTGATGCAGACAGCTCTGATTTTGACCACTTGGAATATAGCATTTTATCTGGGAATGACCGGACGAGCTTTCTGATGGACAGCAAGAGTGGTGTCATCACCCTGTCCAACCACAGGAAGCAGCGGATGGAACCTCTGTACAGTCTCAATGTGTCAGTCTCGGATGGGTTGTTCACTAGCACTGCACAGGTGCACATCAGGGTACTTGGGGCTAACCTATACAGCCCTGCCTTTTCCCAAAGCACCTATGTAGCTGAGGTGAGAGAGAACGCAGCTGCTGGGACAAAGGTCATTCATGTTCGAGCCACGGATGGGGATCCCGGCACATATGGGCAGATCAGCTACACCATCATCAACGACTTTGCCAAGGATCGATTCCTCATAGACGGCAATGGACAAGTCATCACAACAGAAAGGCTTGACCGGGAAAACCCTCTGGAGGGAGACATTAGTATTTTCTTGAGGGCCCTTGATGGCGGAGGGAGAACAACCTTTTGCACCGTGAGAGTGATCGTTGTGGATGAGAATGACAACGCTCCCCAGTTCATGACGGTGGAATACAGAGCCAGTGTTAGGGCAGACGTTGGAAGGGGCCACTTGGTCACTCAGGTTCAAGCCACGGATCCAGATGATGGAGCAAATTCAAGGATTACTTATTCTCTATATAGCGAGGCCTCGGTCTCAGTGGCTGACCTCCTAGAAATCGATCCTGACAATGGCTGGATGGTCACTAAGGGCAATTTTAACCAGCTGAAAAACACAGTGCTGTCATTCTTTGTCAAAGCAGTGGACGGGGGCATTCCAGTAAAGCACTCCCTCATCCCTGTCTATATTCATGTCCTTCCCCCTGAAACTCTCTTGCCTTCATTCACCCAGTCTCAGTATTCTTTCACTGTTTCAGAAGATACAGCCATCGGGAGCACGGTGGACACCCTGAGGATTTTGCCCAGTCAGAATGTCAGGTTCAGCACAGTGAATGGGGAACGTCCAGAAAATAATAAAGGGGGCGTCTTCGTCATAGAGCAGGAAACAGGCACAATCAAGGTTGACAAACGCCTGGATCATGAAGTCAGCCCAGCCTTCCACTTTAAAGTAGCAGCCACTAGACCCCTGGACAAGGTAGACATTGTGTTTACTGTGGATGTAGATATCAAGGTACTGGACTTGAATGACAACAAGCCAGTCTTTGAGACGTCCAGCTATGAGGCCATCATAATGGAAGGGATGCCCGTGGGCACCAGACTCACCCAGGTGAGAGCCATCGACATGGACTGGGGAGCCAGCGGGCAGGTCACTTACTCCCTGCACTCGGATTCCCAGCCCGAAAAGGTAATGGAGGCCTTCAACATTGACAGCAACACAGGCTGGATCAGCACCTTGAAGGACCTGGATCACGAGACAGATCCCACCTTCACCTTCTCCGTGGTGGCCTCTGACCTCGGGGAGGCCTTCTCTCTTTCGTCCACGGCTTTGGTCTCTGTCAGGGTGACGGATATAAACGACAATGCACCAGTCTTTGCCCACGAGGTGTACCGAGGGAATGTGAAGGAGAGCGACCCTCCAGGCGAGGTGGTAGCCGTCCTCAGCACATGGGACAGAGACACTTCCGAGGTCAATCGCCAAGTGAGCTACCATATTACGGGTAAGTCGGCCACCCTTGGCTTTCATTCTGTGTACTCTGCTTCCTCAAGAAAGGTGGGAAGTGGCAAGAGGTAAGAGTAGGAGAGAAGAAGGGAGATGAGATGGAGCAGAGGGTAATAAAACCTTTCCAGGGCTGAGTAAAAGATCTCTGAGTAGGCACGGTTTTTCAGTTGTTGGTTGTTGCTAGCTCAGCCTGAGTTTGGAGTTCATTCCTCTGCTTATGAGAGATTACCCGGATTGGTACCCAGTCCTTGCTCCACTGTATCATTTAAAAAGGAGTCCAGCCAGGGCAGCTGGGTGGCTCAGTCGGTTAAGCGGCTGCCTTCAGCTCAGGTCATGACACTGGGGTCCTAGGATCAAGCCCCGTGTTGGGCTCCCTGCTCAGTGGGAAGCCTGCTTCTCCCTCTGCCTCTGCCTGCCTCTCCCCCTGCTCATGCTCCTCTCTTGCTATCTCTCTCTCTGTGTCAAGTAAATATAAAATAAATAAAATAAAATAAAATAATAAAATAAAATAAAAAGGAGCCCAGCCAATTATCTCCATTGAGGAAATGAAAATAACAGCTTTGGTGGGGGGCATGTATTTTTAACTATATTCCTCCTTCTTGTATTGCTAAGAAAAATAAATAGCTGGGACCCCTGGGTGGATCAGTTGGTTAAGCATCTACCTTCAGCTCAGGTCATGATCTCGGGGACGTGGGATTGAGTTCTGCATCAGGCTCCCTGCTCAGGGAGAGTCTGCTTCTCCCTCTTCCTCTGCCCCTCCCCTGTGGTGCTTTCTCACATTCTCTCTCTCTCTCTCTCTCTCTCTCTCTCTCTCTCTCTCCTTCTCCGTCACCTCTCTCTCTCTCTAATAAATAAATAAAATCCTAAAAAAAAAATAAAATAAATCAATAACTAGCTGATCCCAGTAAGCGTGTCTTACAAGTTTTACCTGGTGCTAAAAATTCCTATGCACGCACACGTACATACCTCTACCAGTTAAAGGGCATGGTTTGACCTTTTACTAAAAGTCTGAAGTTATAACTCTAAACCAAAGGGTATTTCTCCCAATAACTCAGTTTCCTTGGATCCCTTTTTTGTCTTTCCCAATAGTCAGTAGCAGCTCAGTGGGAAAGCCCAAATACACCAAGGAAGTCACCCAGAGTGGGCCCAAAACAATGCCCCTACTGCTGAGGGGCCGAGGGTCTCACGTCCATGCCGCTCATCACGAGTAGCTTCCTGGGCCGACCGGCTTCAAACTGCAAGGAGGAGGGTTGGTGGGACAGGGGCAGTCTTCCCAAAAACGATTTAAGGGTTTTAAAGCTAATATTTTGATGTCGTGACAGTCAAAGGTCGAACATAAGCAGAGTGCCAAAAGATTTTAAAGATTCCATCAATACTTGTAAGTCAGGTGGCTTCCCTTTAGAAAAACTACATTATTCAAAGTGAAAAATGAATTAATTAGAATGCCCTCAGGACACAGAGTCTGCTTAAGTACGTTAGTGGGAAAGTTAATTAATCACTGCAGAGTAAGATCCACCGGAGAGCGTATGTGTCAGTGCTTGGGAGAGCCACTCTTGGGCATTACTTCTCTCATTTCTGCGTGGAACTGTTTTCCTGATGGTATTTTCTGTTTAGACTCTGTATGCGTTCGCATGTTATCTGATGCCTTCCCCTTTTTTTCATTGAAATGTATATTTCTGCATAAAAGACATGAGCCATAGTAGCAAGGGAAGAAAAGTGAGTAAAGCCTCATTCGCATTTATTTGCATTCAGTTTCAGACAAAAAGCTTTTTAGAGATTCTGAGGGATACGCTCCTACTGGAAAGGCTTGCTGCATGTTCAGCTTTAATTATTTATTCTTTGTCTCTGAATTGTCAATGGATGATTTAAAGGGACCCTCCCATCAACTTTACCAAAGTAATGAGAGCAGAGTAGCTTAAAGCTACTGTTACTATTAGCCCTGCCAACCACCAGCTGATTTTAATTAGATTTAACTTTTGCTCTTGATGTAACACAACTTAGCTGTGCTGCTCCAGTCTAACAAAGGACCATTAATCATTTTATTTAACAAAGGATGTGGGCCTGCACTGAAAGCATTTAATAGAGAGGTTAAATTTGTGCGTGCTAACGTAATACTCGGCTGAAGCATAATTGAATCCTAGCCAGTGCTGGAGAAAGGTGATATCCCAGGATTCCAGGGAGGGCCGTGAGCCTCGCGGGAGCGGGTTTCTCGACCTCAACACTATTGACATTTGAGACTGGATGAGTCTTTGTTGTAGTGGCCATTCCGTGCATTGTAGGAGGGATGACTGGTGGCATCCCCGGCCTCTGCCCAAGAGACTCCAGTTGGCAGCATCCCACCCCCAGGGGGGTGCTATTGTGACATCCAAAAATATCTGCAGATGTTGACAAACATCCCGGTTGGGGGTCTCCTGGCTGAGAGCCACTGCTCTAGAGGAATGTGCGGCCCTCATCGTTTCTGTACCGTCTGCCCCCCGGTATGGTCCATTTATCCCATGGCTGCCCCCCACGTCGGAGGCCCCTGGACTGACCCGCCCCCTATGCCTGAGAAGTGAAAGTGCAGCCGGGGACTAAATTTCCCGGACTTTCCTGGGTCCCTATGGTCGGACCCAAGTCTTGGCCCTCTGCTCTTTCAGAGATTCACTATGAGAAGTTGAGATGGCCCCGCTCAACCAGCATGCAGTATGCTTCCCTTATTTGTTTAGGATCCGTCTTCCCCATTAGGATGTGTGCCCTGCGCCCCTGGGAGCGGGAATTTGTGTCCCTTTTGTCCCACCGCTTTAGTCCTACTACCTGGAACAGTGCCTGGCCCAGAGCAGACGGTAGATAGTTGTTGAATGCCCAACGAAACACTGATGATCTAACGGGATTCCGGGCATCTTGCCAGTAGCCTAGTCTTCCTCCATGTTGGAAGTGACACTGTTTGCCTCTTCGCCATTGGAAGGTCAAGGCAGCTCTCTTCTCCCTTCCTCTTCCCATCTTGTCCATGCAGCTTTTGTCTCCAGGGAAGGTAATGATGTGGGGAAGTCAGATTGCTGGGGACCAGTGTCAGCGGCTTCATATCATAAAAAGCTATCCTACTTTGTCTCTTCTCCTTTTCTTCTGCCAGCACCAGCTTCACTCTGATAAATGTCATCTAATTGCTGCGCTTATCTTTGAACCGCTCCCTCGGTGAACCCTCCTTAGGGCCCTTTCATACTGATGGGTCTTCCTCTGTCGCGGAAACTTTTTCCCCCAAACCCCCCTGCTTATAAGACCACACAGCTGTATGAGGGAGCCTTCATTAAAGGACTCCTTAATAGAACTGCCTGCCTTCCCTTGATTGCATAATCAACAGCTAATGAAATTGTCTTGGTAACAAGAGCTATAGTGTATTACATCCTCTCTTGAGACAAAGTGCAAAGACAATTGTATCATCCCGGGAAGAGGATTGATTGTTCGCAGTTTGAATTTGATTGTCCTTCAGGGGGACTAAACAAGAGATCATCTCCAGCTTCTCGAAGTGCATTCTTTTCTCTTGGAAAGTTACTGTTTGACGTTCCTTACAAGCCAAGCATATAAATACCGTGCTTTGTTGCAAGAGAATCAGAAGGAAGTGACGGTCGATTTTTTTTTCCCAGTTTTGTAAATGATACAGTCAGAGGACCAGCTGGATGACCCCACACGGGCCTCTCACTGGAGGCGTAGATCAAAGCTTTTCATTGCACATCTTCAAAACGCTTTTTTCACTACAGGAGGGAACCCCCGAGGAAGGTTTGCCCTGGGCCTGGTGCAGAATGAATGGAAGGTCTATGTGAAGAGACCTTTAGATAGAGAAGAACAAGACATTTACTTCCTCAATATCACTGCCACCGATGGGCTTTTTGTCACACAGGCCATGGTGGAGGTGACCGTCAGCGATGTGAATGACAATAGCCCGGTGTGCGATCAGGTGAGATTTGTGCATAGATCTCCTATATATTGCTGCTTTTTTACTTTGCCCTTGTAAAATTAAATCAAAACTCATTTCATTTTTTCCTTATGGTCAGGGTCATTTCTGTGCTTCTCTCCCTAAATTAGTGAGCTCCATTTGGATGCGAGACGGTAGGAAAAGACATAGGTGACAAGTTTAGGTACCTAATTTTGCCCACCCCCCCAAAAAACAAAAACAAAACCATAAGTCTTAAAATTAAGTGGGGTTTAAGGAATCATAAAGGACCTTAGAACATAAGGACTTAAGTCTAAATCGCTGATTTCATAAAAGAAAAATGGACCACTCAAAAGCATAAATTGTTTTTAATAAGTTTACAAGCTGGTTAGTGGTGATGTTGGTAATGAACCCAGGTCCCCAGGCAGCTCACGAAATAGCTTGTCCATCACAGTATAAAACATGACAGCTGGGAGCCTGGGTGGCTCAGTGGGTTAAAGCCTCTGCTTTTGGCTCAGGTCATGATCTCAGGGTCCTGGAATCAAGGCCCCCATCGGGCTCTCTGCTCAGCAGGGAGCCTGCTTCCTCCTCTCTCTCTCTCTGCCTACTTGTGATCTCTCTGTCAAATAAATAAATAAAATCTTAAAAAAACAAAACAAAACATGACAGCCAGTGCCATTTTCTTCCTTACTGAAATTAAATGACTGTTAATTTACCTTTCCGTTACTATGTGGACCAAGAGACAATATTGGTAGTCTATAGCTTAGAAAAGTGTTGCAAATAGATTGCATTTATCATACGAATGCCAGATGTGAGTAGGGGCTCTTTAAAGAATGGAAGGGTCCCAAAGACTCCCTGGTGCTTAACAGAAAAGGGGGTCATGATCAACACATGATGCATGTCATGGTTCTATAGGGACGGGACCTTTGTTTGCCTCACACTTGTACTCCTGGCATCTAAGTCGTACCTAGCATATAAAGGGACTCAATCGGTATTTGTTGAATGAATGAGATTGGCCAGGGGGAGGGAGGACAGGGCAAGAGATATACTGCGTTTCATCATATATTATAAGATGGTTCTGTGGTGAAGGGAAAAATAGCCAGAGCTGAATCACATGAATGCATTTTTAAAGAAATCATTTATAATGCGAAAGATGGCCATCGCCTCACAAATACTAATGACTTCATTACCTGTCTTTACCTTGGCCAGGTTGCATATACAGCATTATTTCCCGAAGACATTCTGTCAAATAAAATCATCCTGAAAGTCAGTGCCAAGGATGCCGACATTGGGTCTAATGGAGATATACGATACTCGCTGTATGGGTCTGGAAACGATGAATTTTTTCTAGATCCAGAAAGTGGTAAGGTGAAATGTATTCTTTGGGTAAATGCCATTGCTAATCCATGAGGGAAGTTAAACTCTCCTGTGGTCTTATCATTAGTGTGTAGTTAGTGTATGAGATCTTTGATATAGCGCCCTACTCTCTAGGACCCTAAGAAATACTAGCCATGCATGGTGTGTATTTGGCCTATACAATTGGCCTTGACTTTCCTTACATTTATTAACGTCAAATAATCAGATGTGGCTATTTGGTTCTCCTCTTTTTCATGTCTGTGATTTAAGCATCTGCTCTGGAAAGAATAAAGAGTTACATCACAAATATAAGTTACAAACCAGACTGCAGTGCATAGGAAGGAGAATCTTTCTCTCTTGAAATCCTTTTTGGGTCCCTTCCCAATGCTTAGTCATACACTTGTCTGATTTTTATTTAATATTCCTGCCTAGTTTCTCCAAAACTATGAGCCCTCAGATTAACCTTGATAGTTAGGCAAAATTTATAAGGTCAGAGGTTAGGTATGTTAAAGGCAGATGCCCACACTGAGGGCCAGAGCTAATGGAAAAGACATTTCTTACAGAGGTATGTTATTTCAGTGCTATGTACTGGATGGCTCATCCAATGACAGCTTTTAAACGAAGTATAAAGATCGAGTAATTTGCATATTTCCAATGCTGTTTGGTCTTAATGAATAATAAGTAACTATCAAGTCTCCAAAGATGATGGCTCCTCCCTGCCCCCTCCCATTTCAGCTGGGTCCTACTGGGAAGCACTTAGCTACACAGGAATATACTACTTGACTACATAGACCTAGCATTATTTATTCAATAACTAACATTCATAGAATAACTGGTAGACATAAAAGAACTTTATGGGATATCTGTGGTAAGCTACAAGATGAGTAAAACCAGCCATGCCCACAGGATATTGTAAGCCAGTGGGGAAGACAGACCAGTAAGCTAATAATAATAATAATGGGCAGAATGAAATGGGTATCCAGGAATGGTATCAGGGGAGTTATATCTGGGCACAGAGGCAAAAGGAGCTAATATTCTCACAAAGGGGAAGGAGGAAAGTGTTTTAGAGAAGAGCTAGCATCTGAACTGAGGCAGGATTCTAGAAGCGAAAGCAGGTTCCTGCAGGCAGTGGGGGCAGCAGGAGCCGAGAACACAGCACAGCCGCGGACGACATCATCACTAGCCAGAAGAGCTGCGGAATGGCTGGTGATGGGCAACAGATCTGCAGGCCGATAGCGGAGGGTCTCAAAGGCCCCACGGAAAAACCCCTGGAGGTTTCTGAGCAGAAGTGAGTAGTCCAAGCTGTGCTTGAGAACGGGCTGCAGCAAGGAGCCCATGGAGGGAAATGTTTTATAAGCGTAGACGGCTTGGTCTGAAGAATGTCTACTAATTGTATTTAAGACTAATAATTCTTCAGGAGCCATACTTCTCACCAAATCGCATTTATTCGGGTCTGTCCTTGCTTGTCGCCTTGGCTGTTGGAATTTAAACAACCACCATGGATCTGCACAGGGGCTGATGCCCAGCATGAGCACAGATGATCCAGTGGGTAAAATACAAACATCACTTAGCTCCTCACCTGCCTAAGTTCCTGCTGATCCAAACTCCGCAAATATCCCTCCACCAAGAATCCTCCCCCCAGGAACCATAGACCCTTCTATATCCCGGCAAATCAGGTTTACCCTGACACGACAGAATTCCTTCCAGAACTTTTCCTACTAAAACCAGCCTCTGCTTTGACTGTTTTTCTCTAAAAGATGGAATAAAAAGATGTTGAGTCTCTTGAAGCAGAGAGACTGCTTCTTCTGGGTTTGTGGATTAGTGACATGACTGACCAGAGGAGAACTAAAGATGCTTGTCCATTCTCTATGCTTTTTCTGAAGATTGAGCAAAAATCCAGAGACTTGCATAGTTGGTCCCCAGAGCATGTCTTGAGAGGTTTCACGGGGGCATGGAGCCTTCCAAGGCAGCCAAAAGAAGGAAGTCCTAATATACCAGACGTTTCACAGTGAGAGTAATTAAATTGAAGGCCGCACAGTTGATAATGTTGTTGCATTGAGAATCCCATAAATTTTTCCCTGATGCTTAACATTGAATTTGCTCTGTCTTTCAAGGTATGAGGTACTTGGGCCAAATGCCCTTCCTGTGTTGGAGAGTCTTTATATACTTGGTTCTCTGCTCTTCAAAGAAAGAGGGTTTTTTGAAAACGCAGGCCATTTATTTTCACAGGTGAGTTAAAAACCTTGGCTCTCTTGGACCGGGAAAGGGTCCCTACGTACAGCCTGATTGCCAGGGCCACTGACGGAGGTGGCCGCTTCTGCCAATCCGACATCCACCTGATCCTGGAGGACGTGAACGATAACCCACCTGTGTTTTCTTCTGACCACTACAATGCCTGCGTCTATGAGAACACGGCCACCAAGGCTCTGTTGACCAGAGTTCAAGCCGTGGATCCTGACGTTGGTAAGTCCGTTGCATTCATGGGGTGCCTCCATGTCTCGTGCATTTGACATATCTTCACCTTTCCTTTGGTGTCACCAGCCCACCTGGGTTCCTTAGCATTAAACCAAGGACCAAGTGTCAGCTCTTCTGCTGACACACGCCATGTGTGCAAGAACTCCGAGAGGTGTCCTCCCCCCTTTTCCCAGCATTTAAAGAAGTGATACAATCATGACTTTCCTTGCCTTTTAACAAAGAGTTTGGGGTTTGTTTGTTCTTTTTTTAACCTTTAGAATAAAAATAATAGCTTTTTTATTTGCCCATGCCTCCTGAACATAGTTAAAATGCTGTGTCGTGTGGCGGGGAGAATTCATTTCCATTTCCATAAAGAATTGCATCACATGCCTCAGCTGATATATGACAATCTCGATTTATGGGAGTGCCCCATAGTGCGAAGAACAATTACTAAATGGGCTGCTGGTCCAATGTCAATTTTTTTAACTGTCATTTTCCATAGTCTTTCGGTCACAGAGATCCTGACATTCCCAGGCAGTGAGGTGGTGAAAGAAAGAAGGGATTTGAACTAAAAGTTGCTAATAAAGTTTGTATTCAAATCCACTTTGCATAATGAGATGGTGAGTTAGAAAAGACTCAGAGTTAATTGCTAGGTAGTCTTTTGGAGAATGCATAAGTTATCGAGGTGACGGCCTGATGGAATGTAAATACGAAAGGGCATATAGATAGCCTCTTGCTTGTGCGTTTTAAGAGCTGTGAATCAGAGGACTAGAGAATGAGGGGGTGTGTCTGCTATGCTAAACAGGCCTTTATATAATTCAGTGTCTTATTGCTTAATTCTGAACTGAAAGAAAAATTATTGGACTAATGGAAAAGTAAATACATGATAATTAGTTGAAAACAAACGCAGAGCCTGGGGTCTCTGCATATTTCCCCTTCAAGAAATTAGTGGCTACTTTAAATTATTGCTCTTAGCTCATTAGCATAAATTTCCAGGCTGAGAACCAACCCTTTAGAAGTCTGCATATTATGTAAAGCTTGGTTAAAGAAAAAAAAAAAACAGTGAGCAGGAAAAGATTCACGTATTGATTTATAATTATGGAATACCTACAGATACTCTTTTTTTCTCTCTCTCTCTTTGTAACTGTATTTCAAGTTCCTTCCAAAATGAGGCCCCAGGAGCACCCAGATTCCTGTATGTGCCTGAGCTTGGTCCATCACTGTCTTGTACAAATACTATTTTTTAAAGGAGCATTAGAAAACATTCTCCGGACTCGTATGAGCAGGACTTCTAGGGAGAAAAATAAATGGAGATTATGCAAATAAATCTTTTAAAAATTTAGGTTTGAGAATGTAGTTAAGCCATAGATGAAATGTTAACATTAATTTTTTGATATCAGTTAAATTATATTAAAATTATAAATTTTAAAAATTGAAAATTTTCTGCTCACTTCCTTCATGAAGGAGTTGGGTCAGCTCTGTCTCCCAGAGATTGAGGGCAGAAGGAGTCTGATTCGAGCACATGGTGGTATGGCCAGTGGACAGTGGGGGAAGGCTCACAGATGTGGCTTGTGGTGAAGAACATGGGCTTAGCTCTATTCTTCTTTTCACTTCTTCTGAGTCAGCTGTCCAGGTTGGGATTTGGGGAAAAGGGATGACTAGACTCTGGACCTTTAGGTGGGAAGAGATGGTAAAGCCTTGAAAGGACCCAAACCAGA
The DNA here is from genome assembly GCA_004023965.1 of Spilogale gracilis. Taxonomy (NCBI): domain Eukaryota; kingdom Metazoa; phylum Chordata; class Mammalia; order Carnivora; family Mephitidae; genus Spilogale; species Spilogale gracilis. The sequence continues at coordinate 55,168 of PITA01012263.1, forward strand.
ATAATGATCTCATCAGCACCTGCCTTTGCTCATTTGCACTCATTAGCCAAAGGCTTACGTTCAGCCCTTCAAGTAGACACAGACATTGTGAGTGCTGCTCATATAAAGTGAATTCCCCAGGCCATTGTCTCTGTCTCAGAAAAATTCTAGCATAGGCTATCACATCCTCCTTTCTGTTTCTCAGTTTTTATACAACTCACTGAGCTTTAAAAAAAAAAAACAAAAGAACTAAGACAGCTAGGAAGTACAAATGAACACATGAAAATGCAGACTAGCACCTTCCGATGTCCTCACCATGCTGAGGAAGTGGGTGTGCCAGTCCTGGCCAGAGCCTGCAGGGGGATTCCATCAATGGAGGCATCCATCTCGGCTCTCATCAAACCAACATCCTCCAGAGTTCCTGGGCATCAGTGACTGGTGTGGACTACACCATTTTCATTAGTGTCCTGATCAGAACACTTCCTCTCCCCATCTTTCAAAGGGGACCACAGAGGAGCATGAGCTGCATACTGAGATTACTAGCTCACCAAGTGGGCACTTCATCTCGGGGCCAAATTGAACCTCTAGCCTGAAGCTGAGTTTGCACATCATTAGACGGAATCCAGCCTTCTCGTATATTTAGTTTGGCTTAGATAGTGTTCCAACAAGTTTGACTTCATTGCCAACAAACATCAGGAGATTTTTATTCAAAATTCCACTTTCTGGCATCTTATAAAAACAGCAACATCCCTCCGAAGACTCAGCAATTTCAGGTACACGGTGGCAGGAGCTAAAGAAGAAGCAGGTGACTTTTTGATAACAGCCAGCTCTCACACACCCTATTTCTACCACTTTGCTTATTTATGTCACTGCCTGATACCCTGGGCCCCAAAATAGCTGATTTTTGAAAAAACTTTATTTTGAAATAGTAATAGGTTCACAGATCGTTGCAAAAAAAAAAAAAAAAAGTCACATGTACCTTTCACCCAGCACTTTCCCCCAATGAGGACGTCTTGGGTAATGTAGTGCGTGATCTGATTTGGTGAGCATGTGTAGTTCTATACAGTTTTATCACTTGTGTGGCTTCATGTAACCATCATCACAGGGTTCCCTCTTGCCACCCATCATCGCCACACCAACCTCCTCCTGGCGCTTCCTTCCCACTCTCTAACCCCCAGCAACCACTAATCTCCATATATATAATTTTATTATTTTAAAAACATGGGCTCCGTTTGTGTAGATGATGGGGCTGTTTGGTTCATGAAACTTCTTTTGTTGGGCATGTTCCTTTACCTGAAGTTATAAATTATTTCATCACCATTTAGCTACAACATATACCAAGTCACTATAAATTACAGAGAAAAGACAAGGGTATATGCCTCTGAAATCTGATTCCGTAATTTCATGAATTTAAAGCTCTTCTAAGGACTTACTAAACTTTCGTATCCTAATTTTCTAATTTGAAAAAATCGCTCCTTTTAGCCAAACACCTCTTTCCTATGCTGAATTCAGTTTTCATAATACAACCACACTAATGTTAGAATAAATGCCTAAATTAGGAACAAAAGCAAAACAGAGGAGAACAAGATCAATTCACCTATTTTATGAGCTCTAAGAAATAGCATGGCAACTGTCTTGATTTTTAACATTAAAGGCTTAGTCTTCCTGTAAAATGGAAATATCCTCAACCCCATTAACTAATGCCATGACTTTATGACCTAATATGCTTAAAAATATAATCCTTTGAGTAAAGATTAAGAGATCTTTCATTGTATTGCCTCTTTGGGGTTCATATCTTACTATTTAGTCTACCTCTTATAGGTAGGATTTGTGTCCAGCTTCCTAATTTTGAGGGTTTTCTAAGCTACCAAAGGAAACATGCAGTGATGAAGATCAGAGCTAAAGTCTGTGACCATTTTAGGCAAAGTTATTGAAAATAAAATGTAAACGTGCTCTGTAAAATATTCTGTAGCTCATGATTTATTGAGAGGACAATTTCCAGATATTTGAGATGCAAGAAGACATACTTTTCCTCTTACAGACCAGGGACATCAAACAAGGAAATGTTCTAATAAGGAACTCACTAACTTCTTTCCTATCAAATATTTCCTTCAAGCTTTGGAACTTTTTTCAGGGATTTCAGAGACATTTGGGGGCTCATAACACAAATTGCAATTACTTTCCATTCAACGTAACAAAAATTTAGTGAGTAGCTATGTAGAAGGCACCACAGAAGGAACCGCAAGATTCTCAAAGATGAGGATCAGGCAGTGACAGGCCTCAGGTCATATGCAAGAGTGAAGGACATGAATCATGAGCACACATACCATTAACAAAAGGCAGAGAACTCCCAGAATGAATAAGATGTCAATAGGCAGAAGTAAGAAGGCATTCAGGAAGACAGAAACCATGAGGATAAAGTCGTAAAGCTAGAACATGTGGACGCAGCTCAATAATAGGGATGGACGTCATGGGTGTGACTGTGGTGGTTCACACAGGCCAGGGATTAGTGACTTAAACCAATAATTGGAAAAGAGCCACCGAGCACTCTTAAGAAAAGAACTCATGAATTCTGGGTTGGGGAAATGCTAATTTGATAGAAGTCTCTAAAATGAGGGTAAGAAAAGCTCCCAGGAGGATAATGAAAAAGATCACAGGGCCAAAATGAGAATGGTGGCCTTGGGATTTAAAAAGTAGAAGTATGGCCATCGCCCAAAGCGGCTCCCATGAGGTAGGGGGAAAGAGGAAGGGCTGGAAGGGAAGCAGCCCTGCCTCCCAACACACCGGCAGAGGCCATGGCTAGACCTCTCAGCCAGCCACACCACTACACCCACAGCTGGCACACAGCCCACATAGGGAACTCATCTGGGGTGCATGGTTCTGGGCACCAGCAGGGACCCTCTACATAAGGCCGCTCCTTCAAGATGGTGAGGCACAGCTGATCCACCTAACAGAAAAACAAATACAGAGAGGGATGCCTGAGTGTCTCAGTTGGTTAACTATCTGCCTTCTGCTCAGGACATGATCCTAGGGTCCTGGGATCAAGCCCACGTCAGGCTCCCTGCTCTGCAGGGAGTCTGCTTCTCCCTCTCTCTGTCTTCCCCAAACCCCACCCCCACCTCCCATGCTCTTTCTTTCTAAAATAAATAAAATCTTAAACACACACCACAGAGAGAGAGAGAGAGAATCAGACAAAATAACATGGCAGGGAATACGTTCCAAATGAAAGAATAGAATGAAACCACAGAATTAAAAGAAACAGAAATAAGCAATCAACCAGCAAACTCTGGTAAAGAGTTCAAAGTAATGGTTGAAAAGATCCTCCCTGGACTGAAGAATGAAAGAACATAGTGAGAACTTTAACAAAGAAACAGGAAATATGAAAGAGAGCCAGTCAGAGTTGAAAAATGCAATGACTGAAATGAAAAATATGCTAGAGGAAATCAACAGCAGATTAGATGATGCAGAGGCATGAATCGGTGAGTTACAAGACAGGGTAATGGAAAGCACCCAAGCTGAACAGCCAAAAAGAAAGAAGAACTTTAAAAAATTAGGGTAGTTTAAGTAACCTCTGGGACAATATCAAACATGTTGCATATAAATTTACATTATTGGGGACTCAGAAGGACAAGAGACAGAAAAGGGGTAAAACTGATTTGAAGAAGTAATAGCTAAAACTTCTCTAACCCAAAGAAGGAAACAGACATCCAAGTCCAGGAGGCACAAAGATGAACCCAAAGAGGTTCACACCATGACACATAATAATTAAAGTGTGCAGGTAGTTTGCTTCAAGGGCCAAAAGAAATGTGAAAAGAATTCACCAAGAAATGAGGAGAAGAAATGCCTCACCCAGTGAGGGCTGTGTAGGTAGTTCATTACATTAATGAGCGAATTAACAGAAAATACACAAAGTCTCTCTCAGAGTCTTCCAGAATGATACCTTTCCCTCTAAAGTGAATAGTTAGGTCCTCATTTAACAAAGAACAGGAAAGAGACAGATAAAAGTGATGATCTTGTGGCAAAACTTTCCCATTTTGACCCAAATATTCCGTCCTCAGAATTCTTCATTTTGCGCTGTCATTCACTGTAATAATGCAAGCTTGCTGTCCATGTTGGGGGTCCATTTTCTGAGTGTTTGATGAGGCAGTTGGTGTCATGATTCTTGTGCTGTGCCCTCATAGAGCAGATACCTGAATGGACTTGGTTTCCACAGCACCAGTCTCGTCAGAGGAAATGAATTACTGGCCCAGTATCTTGGAGCATTCTTTGTTCTGAGAGGAAAGCTCCTTAGGAAGGAGCAGATTATTTACCTAAGAGTAGTGTTCATAAAAATAACCCATGAGGTTTGTTAAACAGAGATCAGACCAAACCACATTACATGACTCTCGCCAGTAATTTTGTTTGTTTTATCTGTTCTGACTCATCCTCGCCTTGTGTGTGTGCCACTTACTGAGAGCCATGAAAAGGGACTTGGGAAAAAGTGAAGAGAGGGGATAAGTTCTTAGCAGAGTGTTGTGGAGTAGGTGCTGGAACTATGACAGAAAAGCACACTGAGAGCTCTGGGCTAGCAGTTTCCTGTATCTTCATAGAGCAAACTCAAGGGAGTGTCATTCACAGCAATCTATTAGGACCTCACTGAGTGCTCACATGGTCTCTCCTTGGTATGTGCAGTAGAGAGAGAGAGAAAGAGTTCTCTGTCTTCCTCTTCTTATAGACCACGAATATTACTAAGTTAGGACCCCATCCTTGGGATCTCATTGAACTTAATATCTCCTAAAAGCCCCACCTCCGGATATAGTCACATCAGGGTTAGGGCATCAGCATATGAATGGGGGTACAGGACACAATTCAGTGTGTATCACACTCAGTCTCTCTCCTTTGGATCACTCACAAGGGAAGAGAGCTTTGATACCGTGAGGCAGGCCTGTGAGAGGCCCACATGACAAGAAACTGAGTCCCTAGTGGCAACTGCATGAGGGAGCTTGAAAGTGCACCCCACCTCCATTTGAGCCTTCAGATGAAGCCACAGGCCCACTAAACAGGGATATGGGGAACCTTGGTCCATAGCCAGCCATCTAAGCTATGGATGGATCCCTGCCTCCACAAAACCTGTGAGATACTAAATATTTGTTGTTTTGTGCTAAGTTTTGAGGAATTTGATGGAGCAGTAGAGAACAAACACAGTAATGCAAGTGTATGGCCTTCTGAATCCTGTCCACATACCCTTAAGAATCCTTTGCCATGGCCATTACCTTCCCACAGGTTCCACTCTGTGAGGGAGAAGGGCTCTCATGCAGGACAGTGGCAATTAAAACAGAATCCTCCCTCAAGGAGGAGTGGTTCAGCCAAGCTGGGAACTTGCTGCTTTGATGGGGCATGGTGAGTGGTGATTGCACAACACTGGCTGCTCCTTATTGCTCTCCTCATGGTTTCCTGGATTCTCCCTGAGACCGTAGGCATCAGACCCGAGCACATCTTGGGATATTACACTGGAAAGGCCCCGAAACAAAATCCAGTCAAAACCTTTCTTTTCCTGAGGAAGAAACTGAGGCCCCTAGATAAAGAAACGTATCCAAGATGGCTTTCTTAGTGGCAGAACGGGATCTAAAAGGAGGGTATCCTGACATCTCAGTCCAAGGCTCTTTTTTGTATTCTAGTAATTTCTACCAGAAGATGATTCAAGAGGAATTCAGTTCTGATTCAACCTGTCTGCTCTTAAGTACCATTTTTCTGTCTTTCCTAATGCCTTAGAGCTTGTCACCTCTAAGCTGCATAGGTCCGTGATTTAATGTGTTTTTTTTTTCCTTTCCCAAAGCTCTGTTATTCTCCAAAGTATTAAATCTTTGAAGGTGGCTGAGGTACTATTAAAATTTTTATAAAAATTAAATAATCCTCTTAAAGACTTGGAGACATAAGCCATTTCTGGACCATGTTGTGACTGAAACCCTTTGTCTCTTAGGGATATCAAAAAATACAATGTTATGTTTAAAGCCTGTCTCCAGAGATCCCCAAACATTGGCACATGTAATCTTATTATGGCCAACGAGCTATCGATAGTCTCACTTCAGATGGAGAAACTGAGGTTCAGAAAAGTTAGGATGCTCTTCTCAGGCTATCTGATACATGGAGGGTGGTCCTGAGCAAAAGTTTCTGTGGCCCCATAAATCCCTGGATTCTTGACCTTCCACCAGCGTCAGGATACCTTCTGCAGTACCTGTGGCTCCATGGTGGACTGGGGCACCCCATCCCCTCCTTGTCACATTTGCCTGTCACTTTGAGAAGAAACAGCCTACAGTGGATTTGGGAGGAGACTAGATTAAATATTCCAGTTCCGGCCTCTACTAACTGTCTCACCTTAAATAAGTTCCTCAGTCCTTTTGAACTCTACCTCCTCCCTGGAGAAATGGATATGAATTCCTTGTGTTGTCAGAAGACCATGAGCTCTTGGAGGGCTGGGACCCCATTCTTCTGTGTCACCAGCCCTGGCATGGACCAGCCACCCAATACATACCTCATACTTATCTGCTGAACTCCACAGGAGGCAGCGTGTGGTTCCTTCGGCCAGGAGCTTTCGCTCGCAGAGCCTCGACTCCCTTGTGGGGTCCACTCTCGCCATGTCCACTGGGGAGAATGTGAGTGCTTTCTTTCACACAGGGCTTAATTCAGGAACATGAAATGACCCTCAATGCCTAAGAAATTAGGATCCCTTCAGTTGGTTAGAGCCCTACAGACTACCCATTATCAAACTCCACGATCCAACTCCAGAGGGAAAATAATGCACAAGAATCGGACAAAATTATTACAGCCCTGACTGTGCATTAGAATCCCTTTGGGAGCTCTTGAAAATAAACAGACAAAAATAAACACAGACAGCCCAGCCCTCCATCTCCAAAATCTGATTCAGAAAGTCTGGGATAGGGCTCGGTAAGCATTATTTTTTTTTCCTCTTTTTGACTCTGATGCCTTGCCTGGTTTAAAAACCTTTGCATTTGCCACATATAAGTTATTATCATTATTTTGCTTTTTTAAAATTTATTTTTACTTTTTATTGCCTTTTTTATTAACATACAATGTATTATTTGCTTTGGAGGGACAGGTCTGTGAATCATCAGTCTTACACAACTCACAGCACTCACCATAGCACATGCCCTCCCCAATGACCATAACCCAGCCACCCTATCCCTCTCCCCCACCCCCCAGCAACCCTCAGTTTGTTTCCTGAAATTATCATTATTATGCTTTTAAAATCACATTTGTTCTAGGGGCGCCTGGGTGGCTCAGTCGGTTAAGCATCCAACTCTTGATTTCAGCTCAGAGTCATGGGAACATGAAGTCAGACTGAGCCCTGCGTCGGGAGCCTGTGCATGGAACCTGCTTGAGATTCTCTCTCTCTCCTTTTCCCTCTGCCCCCCCACCCACCTCCACTCGCACGCATGCTCTCTCTAAAAAACAAATGAATAAATAATAAAGTAAAATAAAATCCAATTTCTTTCAAGCAGGGGGCCAAAACCAATGAAATAGCTAATTCCTTCCAGAAAGGAATAATTAATGAAGGGTTTCAGCACTGCCCTCTACGGGCAGGGAGTTCTCATTTCTAACAGTTGGTGAACAGCTTCTGAGCTCCTCCGCGAGTCAGTCCTGGTCCAGCAGGCAGATTCAGAGTGTGGGTTCATGGGGGTGCTGGTGTCCTGAGAATTTCCACCCACTGCTGGGCATTTTGTGCAGACACCATGAACCCCCCCCCCCCCCCC
>PITA01012264.1:8695-62880 GCA_004023965.1 Spilogale gracilis
TTTTTTTTTTTTTTTTTTTTTTTTTTTTTTTTTTTTTTTTTTTTTTTTTTTTTTTTTTTTTTTTTTTTTTTTTTTTTTTTTTTTTTTTTTTTTTTTTTGGTTGTTGAGTATGAGGAGTTCTTTACAGATTTGGATATCAGTCCTTTGTCTGTAGTGTCATTTGTGAATATCTTCTCCCATTCCGTGGGTTGACTCTTTGTTCTATTGACTGTTTCCTTTGCTGTGGAGAAGATTTTTATTTTAATAAAAATCTCAAAAGTTCATTTTTGCTTTTGTCTCCTTTGCCTTTGGAGACATGTCTTGAAAGAAGTTGCTGTGGCTGATGTGAAAGAGGTTAATGCCTCTTCTAGGATTTTGATGGATTACCACCTCAAATTGTGGTCTTTCATCCATTTCAAGTTGGCCTTTGTGTGTGGTGTAAGAGAATGGTCTAGATTCTAGAGTTTCATTATTCAATACATAGCTGTCCAATTTTCCCAACACCATTTATTGAAGAGACTATCTTTTTTCCACTGAAAATTTTTTCTGCTTTGTCGAAGATGATTTGACCATAGAGTTGAGGGTCCATATCTGGACTTTCTACTCTGTTCCCTTTGTCTGTGTGTCTGATTGTGCCAGTGCCATGCTGTCTTGGTGATCACAGCTTTGTAATAAAACTTGAAATCCAGCTTTGTTTTTCTTTTTCAACATTCCCTTAGCAATCACCTTTATGGTTCCATATAAATTTTAGGATTGTTTATTCCAGTACTTTGAAAAATGTTGGAGGAATTTTAATTAGGATGGCACTGAAAGTATAGATTACTCTGAGCAATATAGACATTTTAACAATGTCTATTCTTCCAATCCATGAGCATGAAATGATCTTCCATCTTTTTGGGTCTTCTTCAATTTCTTTCCTGAGTGTTTTGTAATTCCTCAAATACGGATCCTTACCTTCTTTGGTTAGGTTTATTCCTAGGAATCTTATGGTTTTTTGTGCTATAGTTAAATGAAATCGATTCTCTGATTTCCCTTTCTATATTTTTATTGTTAGTGTATAAGACACAACTGATTTCTGTGCATTGATTTTGTAATTTGCCAGTTTACTGAATTGCTGTATGAGTTCTAGTAGTTTGAGGGTGGGGTCTTTTGGGTTTTCCATATAAAGTATCATGTAATCTGCAAAGAGACAGAGTTTGACTTCTTCTTTGCCAATTTGAATACCTTTTATTTCTTTTTGTTGTCTGATTGCTGTTGCCAGGACTTCTAACACTATGTTGAATAACAGTGGTAAGAGTGGGCATCCTAATCTTAATGGGAAGGCTGTCAGTTTTTCCCCATTGAGAATGATATTTGTTGTGGGTTTTTCATAGATAGGTTTTATGAGGTTGAGTAATGTTTCCTCTACCCCTATACTTTGATTAGTTTTAGTCAGAAACGGATGCTGTATTTTGTCAAATTCTTTTTTCTGCATCAATTGAGAGGGCCATGTGGTTCTTCTCTTCTCTTATTGATTTGTTATATCACCTTGATTGATTTGTGAATGTTGAACCATGCTTGTATCCCAGGGATAAATCCCACTGGTAGTGGTGCATAATATTTTCAATGTACTGTTGGATTCTATTACCTAGGATCTTGTTGAGCATCTTGGGATCCATATTCATCAGGGATATTGGTCTGAAATTCTCCTTTCTGGTGGGGTCTTTGCCTGTTTGGGGGATTAAAGTAATGCTGGCTTCATAAAAAACGTCTGGAAGCTTTCCAGTTTTCCTTCTGTTTCTATTTCTGAAACAGCTTCAAGAGAGTAGGTATTATTTCATCTTTGAATGTTTGGTAGAATTCTCCAAGGAGTCCTTCAGGTCCTGGGTTCTTGTTTTTTGGGAGGTTTTTGATCAATGCTTCAATCTTGTTACTAAATATTGGTTTGTTCGGGTGGCAATTTCTTCCTCTTTCTGTTTTGGAAGTTTATAGGTTTCCAGAAATGCATCCATATCTTCTAGATTGTTTAACTTATTGGCATATAACTGTTGATAGTAATTTATGATGACTGTTTCTATTTCCTTGGTGTTAGTCGTAATCACTCCTCATTCATTCATAATTTTATTAATTTAGGTCCTCTCCCTTTTCTTTTCAATTAGTTTGGCCAATGGTTTATAAATCTCATTAATTCTTTCAAAGAACCAGCTTTTAGTTTTGTTGATGTGTTCTACTGTGTCTCTAGTTTTTAATTTGTGGATCTCTGCTCTAATCTTAATTATTTACCTTCTTGTGTGGGGGGTTGGTTTAATTTATTGTTGATTTTCAAGTTCGTTATGTTGTATAGAGAGTTGGTGTATTTGGGATTTTTCAATTTTTTTGAGTGAGGCTTGGATGGCTATGTATTTCCCCCTTAGGGCTGCCTTTGCCATATCCCATAGGTTTTGGACCGATGTATCTTCATTCTCATTGATTTCTATGACATGTTTAAGTTCTTCTTTGATTTCCTGGTTGATCCAAACATTCTTGAGCAGGATAGTCTTTAACTTCCAAGTGTTTTAATTCCTTCCAAAACTTTTCTTATGGTTGTGTTTCAGTTTCAAGTCATTGTGGTAAGAGAATATGCAGGGAATAATCTCAGTCTTTTGGTATCAGTTAAGCCTTGATTTGTGACCTAATATGTAGTCTATTCTGGAGAAAGTTCCATGTGCACTCAAGAGGATTAGTATTCTGCTGTTTAGGGTGGAATGTTCTGAATATATCTATGAGATCCATCTGGTCCAATGTGTCATTCAAAGCTCCTGTTTCTCTGTTAATTTTCTGTTTAGATGATCTGTCCATTGCTGAGAGTGGTGTGTTAAGAGCTCCTAAAATTAATATATTTGTATCAATGTGAGTCTTTATTTTGCTTAACAGTTAGCTTATATAGGTGGTTGCTCCCATATTGGGGCATAAATATTTATAGTTGTTAGATATTCTTGGTGGATAAACCCTTTAAAAGGAAAAGAAAGAAAGAGGCATTTAGGTATATGTATGAAACTGTTCAAGCTAAGAAATTATGTAATGCTGTATTAAACATTAAGTTGTAGTAATAAATAGGTTAAACAATAATAAAAGAACAAGAATCATGAGAACAAATTTAAAAATTTAAAAAATTAAGAATGATGTAGTGTCCTTTGGTATTTCTGACTACAGTCTTTAGATTAAAATCTAATTTATCTGATATGAAAATCACTATGCCCAGCTTTCTTTTGAGGGTCGTTGGCATGAAAAATGGTTCTCCATCCCCTCACTTTCAGTCTGGATGTATCTTTAGATTGAATATATGTTTCTTGTAGACAGCATATGGATGGGTCTTATCGTTTTACCCAGTCTGCAACCCTGTGCCATTTTATGGGAGCATTTAGATAGTTCACGTTGACAGTGATTATTGAAAGATAATATTTTTATTGACTTTATGTTGCCTGTGAAGTCCTTGTTTCTATAAATTGCCTCTGTAAATTTGTGTTCTGTGTCACTCTTTTTTTTTTTTTTTTCCTCTTTTATAGAACCCCCTTAATATTTCTTGTAGTGCTGGCTTGGTAGTCACATAATCTTTTAGACCTTGATAGTCCTGGAAGCTCTTTATCTCTTCATCTAGTTTGAAAGTCAGCCTTGCTGGGTAGAGTATGTCTGGCTGCAAATTTTTTTCATTCAATTTCTTGAATATATCTTGCCAGCCCTTTCTGGCTTACAGGTTTCTGTGGACGGGTTTGACATTATTCTGATGGTCCTCCCTGTGTACTTAAGGGACTCTTCCACCTAGCTGCCCTTAAGACATATTCTTTGAATTTATGATTCATGAATTTCACAGTTATGTGTCTGGAGGTTTTTCTAGCCTTGTTGATCTTGGGGGTTGTCCTCTCTGCCTTTAGGACATGAACATTTGTTTCATTCCCCAGATTAGGGAAATTTGCATCCAGGATTTCTTCAACTATATCTTCTAGTCTTCTTTCTGTCTCTACCTGCTCAGGGATCCCAATAATTCTGACATTGGAGCATTTCATGGCATCATTTATTTCCCTAATTTTATTTTCATGTGACTTTAATTGTTTGTTCCAAGATTTCTCCTGCTCCTCTTTCTCAATAAATCTGTCTTCTAGATCACTAATGTGACATTCTGCTTTACTTATCCTAGCTGTTAGAGAATTTAGATTAGATTGGATCTCACTGAGAGCATTTTTAACCTCTTCCAGGTCAGCTTTCACTTCCACCCTTAGAGAGTCTATCTTGCCACTAATGGTCTTTTCCTACTTAGCCATTGCTTTGGATAATTGCTACCCTGGATTCCATTTCTGTTATATTGTTTATATCCATATCCAGTAGTTCTGTGACAGAGGTTGCAGTCTCTGAATTTTTTTTCTGTTAAGTGTTCCTCCTCTGGGTCATTTTGGTGAGGGGTGGTTGAGGGGATGTATAGCTGAATATATGAACCATGATCCAGGCAAGTTGCCCATTGGAAAGTTTTAGAGTAATCAGAAGTCATCACCAAAAAAAGAAAGACAAAGGAGAGAAAAAGAGAAAAAAAGAAATAAAAACCCAGTCAAAATGGGCCCCCAATATGGCACAAAAACAAAAAGGAATAAACAAAAAGACATCAAAAGTAAAAGAAAGGAGAAAAAAACCAGCAAAACCCATCCCAAACAACCCCCAAGAATAAGGTTTATATAGCACCAAGGCAAAAACAAATAACACAGAAGTGCTGATGGAAGAATAAGATGGGAAGGTGCTTACAAACCGTTGATGTGGGCAAGCAAAATATTTCCATTCCTCTTGGGTGTATCTTGTTATTTTTGTTACAGGACTCAACTTTCTAGAGATATAGGGAAATTAAAACTGGTTTATATATAGGGGCAGTATTAAATAGGAAAGAAGGATTATCTTGAAGCTTATATCTATATGTATATTAAAAAAAAGGAAAAGAAAGAAAGAGGCATTTAGGTATATGTATGAAACTGTTCAAGTTAAGAAATTATGTAATGCTGTATTAAACATTAAATTGTAGTAATAAATAGGTTAAACAATAATAAAAGAACAAGAATCATGAGAACAAATTTAAAAATTAAAAAAATTAAATGAAAAGTTGTATCTATAAAATATACAGGTTTGGGGACAGTACTGGGAGCTTAATATACTGTTTTTTCCCGATGTTGGGATTTTACAGTATTTGGAGACCATGTGGTGGTTGTCCTCTTGTTCTTTTGGCTTACCTTCTGGGGGAGGGGCCTGCTGAGTTGTCTTTTAGTCAATCTTGTTTAGGCTGAGTCTCCCCACCCCTATCAAGGGGCTGGGCTCTATGGAAACCAGTTTTTCAGTCTTTTGTTCTCTGGAGGTTTTTGTTCTTTTATGGCTTTTTGTGGCTCTTTTGGAGAGTCAGAGCAGGGTAAGCTGTCTGCACACAGACCGCCATCTTAGAGAGAAGCCTCAGACTGCTCCCCTCTGGATCATCTGGGACATACAGACTCCCCATCTGCTAAACCCCCTGCAACCTACCACCTCTCACAGGTGGTGTGCACCTCGAGTCACCGCCTCAATGGTCACCTGAGGCCCCACTTGTGTCTACACCCCCGTGCCACAGAAACCAGGAGTGATATTGATTTGTGCGTGTCTGCCATTGCTGGACTGCTGTCTGGAGCCTACTCCCATGCTGGGTGCACTAGGACCCTGTGGTCCCACACAAGGCTGTGGGAGGATTGGCCTCTGGCACAGGCGGAGAGTGGTGGCAGTGGCTGAAAGCTGCAGTTTAATGGAGTCCCCACCGGGTTCGGTTCACTCAGATATTGGCAGCACCAGCTGTGGATGTCCTGGGAACACAACTTTAGGTCTGTGCCTGTGGCTGCTGATTCCAACAGTTGCCCCTTAAGACCCTTTGTTTTTGAGTGTTTTTAACCAGACTCCAAGTTGATGCTGGTCCCCAAGCACAGGGCACATTCCATATTGGGGTATTAATTTCCAATGGGTAGCTTCTGGTGGCTCCCTCCCCCTTTCTGTTTATCCTCCAAAATCAAAACTACTACTCTGCTTTACCTCTCCACTGATGCTCTTCTGCCTCTGTAGCAATCCAGATGTAGTCTTACATCTCAGGCTTATTTCATGGGTGTTCATAGTGATCTGGTAGATATTTAGCTCACTTCAAGGGACTGGTTGAAACAGCGTCTCCTCTTTCTCTGCCATCTAGCCCTCTCCTCCCATTGTTTGCCATTAATAACAACTTTATTTATTTATTTGCCACTCTAAATGGAGTTAATTTTTACTCTAGCAGCTTCCACATTACTCTTTGCCTCCAAAACACATGGGATAAAATAGCTGCACATGATTAGTAAAATTGCCTCAGCAAGGAAGTGATCCTTATTGGCAGGGGGAACAAGGGAGTAAAAGCACCCATTGTTTTCAGCTATTATAAAAGCACCCCATGGACTCATTTTTTTCATCAATTCAAAGCTGATACTAGCATGCTGCCTGGAGACATGCAGGGCCATACTCAGCATTTAGAACAATACTAAAAGAAAACTTCAGGGAATGATATGTTGAGTCTGGTGTCGGAGGAAGATAGAAGCCCAAGACCTAGTGAGAACTAAGAACAAATGTGTTTTTCTTAATTTGTTTGTTTGTTTTTAATATTTTATTTCATTTTTTCAGTGTTCCAAGATTCATTGCTTATGCTCCATACCCAGTGCTCCATGCAATATGTGCCCTCAGTACCCACCACCAGACTCTCTCATTCCTCCACCCTCTTCCCTCCAAGACCCTCAGTTTGTTTTTGAGTCCAAATTCTCTCATGTTTCATTTCCTTCCCCAATTTACCCTACTTCCCATTTCCTTTTCTTCTCCTACTCTCCTCTATATTACCCCTTATGCACCACAAGTAAGTGAAACCATGTGATACTTGACTTTGTCTACTTGGCTTATTTCACTCAGCATAATCTCTTCCAATCCAGTCCATGTGGCTACAAAAGTTGGATATTCATCCTTTCTGATGGAGGCATAGTATTCCATTGTATATATGTACCACATCTTCTTTATCCATTCATCTGTTGAAGGGCACCTTGGCTCTTTCCACATTGGCGATTGTGACCATTGCTGCAATGAACATTGGGGTACATATGGCCCTTCTTTTCACTACATCTGTATCTTTGAGGTAATATCCAGTAGTGCAATTACAGGGTCATAGGGTAGCTCTATTTTTATTTTTTTAAAAGATTTTATTTATTTGACAGAGATAAACACAGCCAGAGAGGAAACACAAGCAGGGGGAGTGAGAGAGGGAGAAGCAGGCCCCCCGCCAAGCAGGGAGCCTGATGTGGGACTCGATCCTGGGTCTACGGGATCATGACCTGTGCCGAAGGCAGTTGCTTAACCAACTGAGCTACCCAGGCACCCTCTATTTTTAATTTTTAAAGAGATCTCCACACTGTTTTCCAAAGTGGCTACACAAACTTGCATTCCCCCCAACAGTGTAAGAAGTTTCCCCTTTCTCTGCAGCCTCTCCAATACTTAACATAAATATCTGTATCATTTATATGACATTCTAGGGAAAAATCTAGAAATGGTAATAAGAACAGTTTTTGTCACAGACTGGGAAAGGTATAGAATTGAGTACAACCAGTATAAGGTAATTTTTTTAAAGGTGATGTAAATATTCTTATCTTGATTTTGGTGGCAGTTTCATGTATGTACATTTCTAGAACTATACTAATTTCACCTTTGCAAGGTGAAATTTACTGTATATAAATACTTCAGTAAACAACTAATCTTTCTTAAAATCACATTTCTAAATAGCAAGAATAAACAAGTAGAAAATAATTTTTTATAATTCCATTATCATAACATCAAGAAATATCAAGGACCTATAAATAAAAATAAGCAAAATTGCATAAGGCTTCTGCAAAAAAAACTATCAAATATTAATGCTTATTAAGTAAATCATAGATAAATTGAGATATATGTGATGTTCACATTTTATAAAACTCAATATTGTAAAGATGTCGATCACACCCTCTTAACAGTCAAAACCACACTAGATGTATTTTTCATAATTAAATACTAAAATGCATATGAAAGTCAAGGAATAACATATGCTTTATAAAAAGAATAGCACTGATATAGCTCATTAAATAATAAGACATAAATCCATAAAACATAATGATGATATTGAATAAAGGATAGACCAAAAAAATAAAATGATTGTCACTAAAACAGATCAGCACATGTATGAAAGTTTGGTTTATAATGAATAAAATACTGTAGAACAGTAGGGAAAGAATTCTACTTTCAAATTGAGGGCACCTGGGTGGCTCAGTGGGTTAAAGCCTCTGCCTTCGGCTTGGGTTATGATCTCAAGAACCTGGAATCGAGGCCCGCGTCAGGCTCTCTGCTCAGTGGGGAGCCTGTTTCTTCCACTCTCTGCCTGCCTCTCTGCCTACTTGTGATCTCTCTCTCTCTCTCTGTCAAGTAAATAAATAAAATATTTTAATAAATAAAAAAATAAATATGTAAGACAAGTGGACATACATGTGGAATATAACTACGTATTAGTATATAATTATAGTTATATGGAGTGTTTCCCATTCTATGTTAGCTATTGCATGGAAAAATATTTAAAAATAGATGAGAATACAGGAAAATATCTTATTGATGTTTGGGTAGCAAAATATCGCTTAATAATAAAAGTACTGTAGTAAGTATGAATAACTACATTAAAGTTGAAAACATCTGTTTACCAAAAGATAGCAAGGTATGAACTAAAAAAGAAGCCACAGATCAATCTTATAAACAAGAAAAGACATATGAGAAATAGAGAAAAAAAAATAGCCTCCTAGGAAGACAAACCATGAGAGACTCTTAATCTCAGGAAACAAACTGAAGGTTGCTGGAGGAGAGGGTAGTGAGAGGGGTTAGGTGGCTGAGTTATGGACTGGGGAAGGTATGTGCTGTGGTGAGTGCTGTGAATTGTGTAAGACTGATGAGTCACAGACCTGTACCCCTGGAACAAATAGTACATTATATGTTAATAAAATAATAAAAAAAAAACTTCTACAAATCAGTAAGAAAAAATACAAACAATCTAAGAGATGGATAGCCAAGTTGATGGCATGTGCAATTTTGTAAAAGAAAAAATCTGTGTGGCCAATAAGTACATGAAAAGGCTTCAAATTTAGTATCAAATAGGGAAAGGGAAATTCACACCATATTACCATTTCCACTTCTTGCTCTGATAGAATAACTATATAATTAGCCTGCCACTTAAAAAAAATGATTGGGGAATCTCAATTACACACACAAAAAAAACAAAAACCAATAAATGAGGCTGTGGGAGAATAGCAAAGACAAAAAGGATTTTATTTGTCAGAAGGCAAAAAAGGGAAGAGAAATGACTAACTTTGGTTTACATTGACAGTCACTTCATCACCTAGGATATTTGGCAATTCCAATTTGGGGATATATGTTGGACAAAGAACAGAGGTTATTGTAATCTGCATATATGTGTTATCACAATTTCATATGTTGAAGCCCTAAACTCCATAATGATGCTATTTAGAGGTGTGGCCTTTGGGAAGTAGTTGGGTTTCTATGAGGTATCCCCATGGTGGGGACCCCAATCCCTTTATAGGAAGAGTTCAGAGTTCTCTCTTGGTCATGTGAAGACACAATGAGAAAACAGCCATCTGCAAGCCAGAGAAGAACTCTCACCAAGAACCTAACCACAGTAGCATCCTGGTATTAGACTTCCCCAACTTCCAGAACTGTCAAAAAAATTAGTACCTGTTTTTTTTATCCATGCAGACAATGGTATTTTGTTATAATAATCCAAGCAGATTAATACAGAGGCCTAGATTTTATAACAGTGTATTTGGAAGGTAAGTGGAAGAGAAAAGGAAATCCAAGTTATCAAGAAAGTTCGAACTTAATAGGCTAGGATCACATAGAGAAGGGTTTGTAAATTGATGGGATGACAACAGATTCTCAAGAGGTTTTGAATAGGAAAACTATATCTCTTAAAATATTATAAAAGTATAAAATGTGTAACAGGGTACAAAAGCCACAGAAAAGGATATGTTCTTATTACAACAAAAATATTGAGAGGATATTGAAATTTATTTTGTAACACCTGCCTACAATACAGTACAATACAAATAATTTGTAGTTTATACACAACTTACAATGAAACAGAATTATACATATATGGATGTTTGATACACAAAGTTGTATAGCACAGCTAAAATGATGACATTTCTAATAAATGATCATGTCTCCTCTTGAAATCTATGTGAAATCTATGAATCTTAATCCCTTACACATTCTATGTATAGATCAGTGACAGAGGGCTATAGATATGATTAAAACAAATTGTAAAATTTTCTATAAACTCATATTGGAGAATATTTTTAAGAAATGTGAGTAGAGATATATACAAAACAATATACTTCACATTTTGGACTGGATGAGTCTTTGTTGTGATTGGACTACCCAAGTACTGGAGCATGCTTAGCAGTATCCATGGTCTCTACTCACTTAAGCTGCTAACATCCCACCAGTTACAGTAACCAGAAATGACCCCAGTCATTACCAACTATCTCCTAGTTGACAAAACCATCCTCAGTTGAGAACCATCCCATTAAACTATATTAACATTAGTCATTAATAAGTCATTAATATGTATTAAAATACACCAAAAAGTAAGTGAAACAGCAATTATAAAGGAGTTATTCTCAACATATATAACTGATAAAGGTTTTTATCATATATATATGTAAATGCCATATATATATATATATTCCATATATACATGTATGGAATTAAAAACGCAGTGGCAGAAAAGAACTAGAAGAGATCTCACAGAGGAAAAATCAAAATGTACAATGAAAGTTGAAATATTTGTTATCAAATAAAATATAAAAATAACCACAATATAATATTACTAATAAGCATTGAAATATCTAACATAAATGAGGCTTCCCATGTGAAATATTGCCAAGAATGTTTGGTTTCTGTTGTGAGTCCTGTTAGCAAACTATGTTATTACCAAATAAAATTAACCATATGTTCTGTATGATTTCTTTTATAGTAAGTTAGAAAGTAAGGGGATACTGAAGTGTCAGGTTTAAGAATACATGTGTCGGTATAAAATTCAAGAAACTGATTAGTACAAAATTTAGCCCAGTAGTTAACTTTGGAGTGAAGGTAAGGGGTAGTGAATGGGCAAGAGAATTTATCAGTCTCGTGTGCTAGCAAGTTCTATCTCCTGGCTTAAGTACTGCTTTTACAGGTGTTTGTGTTGTTGCACTATACAGTTTTTGTTCAATCTTTGTATGTCTATAATGTTTCAAGTATAAAATAATAAAAATGAAGTAAATGTTTTCTCTACTCCAAGGGTAATTACTATCAAAAGATTCTGAATTATCCTTCCAAATACTCTCCACAATACGTTTACACATATATTGTTGTATTCTTAAAACAGCATAATACTGTCTTGCATTTGGCTTTTTTTTTCACTTAATATAACTTAGTGACGATTCTATATTGGATATATATATCTTTATCAGCCTTTTCAGAAGAAGTGTGTATTCCATTGTCTGTAAATGTAATGCATAAAACAATGTATTGTAACAGTCTGCAACAACAAGGCATGAAATTAAGTGCTGGTTTATTCATGTCACAATAGGTATACATGCAGATTAAAATCAATATGCCATTTCCTTTTAAGGGTATTTTTCATAACCTTGCAAAATAAACAATACAAATTATGAAGCAAGAAGATATTAAAAAAACAAAACAAAACATTTCCGCTTTCCAGACAAACAAGATACTGCTTCCAGGCTGTCAGTTATATCAAGGAAAAATGCCAGAGAATTTTAACTGAGTGTAATAAATCAAACAGTTAGTTTATAACTTTGATCAAGGAGAAACTTTGATAACTACAGAAAATTCAGGTCGTTCTTTCTCTTCTCTATGTGTTAAAAACAAATAAAAAATAGTCAAACCCTTAAATTTATTCACTAAGTTCGCAAAAAAACATATCTAGAGAACTGCATAATTAATGATTAATATTATTTTTCAAAAATTAATTTTGATCTATCTTTTGGAAAATACTACTTAGGAAGTTTGATTCAAACTACCAGTAATTATATACAACTTGAAAGTATTTTGTTTTCTAAAGACTCAGTTTAAGAAAATATGCCCTTGGACTTCCCAAACAGAATTCATCCCATTTTATTTTGGGCAATCTTGAATCTCACACTATATAATGCTTATATATTTCCAAATTATCACTTACATTGTTAAGATATGAATCATTAGTTTATATTTATTACCTAAAATATTCCTAACCACCTCATTTTAAAGCATATTTATTGTGCCATAAAATTCTGGGGGATAATTGAGTAATAATAATAATTCTAGAATAGTCCTCTTGATATCATGTTCAAATGCAACATTTTGTTTTTTTCTGCTTCTAAGGATGTTCACAACATGCTTTTGGAAAAATTCCTCTCCTAATTTCAAGCCCTAATTATTCATGTTTCACCACCAACCTTGTCAAAAGGTGTTGCTGCTGATGTGGCTGCTGCTACACTTCCCCGATGAACTAGTGAATACTAACCTACACCCAAGGCTATCTGCAATGTGAATTTCAAATCTCTGCAATGTTAGTGTTTGTCCCACGAGAATCTACTCCCAGTATATTTATCTGATAAAGATACTTCTACCAAATATAGTTACTTCTCAAGGTATGGTATTGCCACTGCTGATGTTGCCTGCTAATGTGAATTGCAAAGCTGTGGATGATCTGGGGGAGGGTAGATAATAAAAATTGTCATCGATATCAGTTTGTTTGTTTGTTTTGTTTGTTTTAAAGGTTTTTATTTATTTGACAGAGAGAAACACAGCCAGAGAGGGAACACAAGCAGGGGGAGTGAGAGAGGGAGAAGCAGGCTTCCCGCCGAGCAGGGAGCCCGATGTGGGATTGGATCCCGGGTCTCCAGGATCATGACCTGAGCTGAAGGCAGTCGCTTAACCAACTGAGCCACCCAGGTGCCCCATGTTTGTTTGTTTTACAAGCCTGTTAATGTTTTGTTAACATTGCCATAGTCTGGTTTTGTTTCTTTTATTTTTAGTTTGTTGCAATTCCATTTTAGTAATTAGATGCAAGAGACAGAACACAACCCCCATGCCTAAGCCAAAAGCAATTCATTTGTCATGTACATTCAGGATAAATTGAGTACTAAGGCCATGGAAAAAGGGCAAGAATAAAGGTACTATCAAGTTCAATAAGAAGCTAAGACTAAAAGTCATCAGGCCTTTCCCTTTATCTTGGGTTTCACATTTTTCCATTGGTTGTGGACTCCTTATTTTTTACAGAAGTCATATTTTCTTCATGTACTGAAATAGTCCTGCTGATATTTCTGAAATGTGTGTATTCAAGCTCTAGACACTGTAGAGAGACCCTTGAGTTTTTTCCATGTCCCAAGTAGAATATATACTTATTGGCATATCTGAGCTAACTTCCCCACTCTATTTCAGTGAATTATGGTTAATTTGGATCAAACATATATGTGTTTCCATTGCCAAAGGATTAATCCCACATTTCCCATAGTATCTAAATCTAGTCCAAGGCATGAACACATAGGGGCAATCTGAATTTGTGCTGAACCGAAAATTATCTTTCTGTGATGCTATCACATTCTTTAAAATTTGTTTATTCCTGTTATAGACTATTTTGTAGCAGATTCCTTAGTACTTCAAGAAATGATTTTCATGAGATTCTGCAAATTTTGTTTTCATAAGCATATACAGATACAAATCTTAGGATAAACATGACTTACAAGCGAGATATAAACTAAATATATCAGTATCTCTAATTTGCATTTATTTCCTTTATGTCTTACATCTTTACGTTTTCATATTTCCATTCTTTTTTTCTCTCATTCTACATGTTTCTTTTTTTCCCAGAGGAACAGGTATTATATAAATAGATTTATTCCTAGAACTTATGGCTTAAAACTCTATATATCTAACCTAGACCTACAATTAATTCATTGTTTCCAACCTAGATATATTCAGTTCTTGTCTGCTGTAAATCTCCAAATGAATGCTCGCACTTACTAAGATGAAATCAAAATGCATCTCCTATGCCTATACCTATGCGAATTAGTGGAAAGAGAACCAGATTGACCATATAAAGCATTACAACTCACAACTAAGAGAAAAGAATATGTCTGAGTTATCTGTGTTCCATCTCTTTCACAGGCTTTATTTTACTCCATCTTCCCTTGAAAACCAGATGCATTATTTTTCTTCATCATTTTTTAAAAAGATAAAATATTTAATTCCTTATATAATTGCAAAATCTTGATTTATCCCTTTTGAAACCATAGTACACAATCCAGTCAATTATTCCCCAGTGAGCGTAGAAAGCAAAGATATATCATCCAACTGTCTTTCCTTCCTTTGTTCTTCACAATTTAATCTCTCTACAGGTGTATGAGATGTAACACCCTCTAGAAATTAGTTTGATAATAACATTTTCACCATTTATTTAAAAAGTGTATTTCAATTCGAAGAAGTCTGATAATTTTAGTTTCTCTGGATGAATTATTGGGCAAATGTAAGATTCCAAAGCTATGCAATACCTAGAATATGGGAAAGAGTTCAGGGAGGGAGAGAAAAAAAAGAAGCATGAGAGCTAAGCATTAATTAATTAATTAATCAACCAAAAAAAGTCAAGAAAGGCTTAGAAGAAATAGACCTCAAAGATAATGAGATGAGAAAGAGGAAAGTTAAAAATCAAAAATTAAAGTAATCAAGATGGGAAGGGCAAATACCACCATTACCAAAAAAGGTTAGGGAGAAATAACCAAAAATACAAACAAGGGGAAATCATCACAATAAATAAGTAAATAAATAAATAAATAAATAATAAATAAATAAATAAATAAATAAATAAATAAATAAATAAATGTATGTTTAGATTTTCAGATTGAAAGGTTGACAGGTGTTCTAAAAGTTCAGTGTACTAAATGAAGAAATACCATAATTCAGTAAGGCTTGTTAAAATACAGATCAAGGAAATATATATTGGATATCTGTATGTAGCAAAATGAGGAATAATTTATGAAAGGAAGGATCACTCAAGAAATGTGCCTGTTATTATTTATTTCTTAAGGAACTACTCAAAAATGTACTATAGTGAAAAAGAGTGTTCCTACAAATGTGGTCCTAGACCACTATCATCAACATTACATTGGAACTTGTCAAAAACACATATTCTTGGGTCTTATTCCACATCTAATAAATCAGAAATTCAGGGGTTTAAGTCCAGCATTACAGATTATAAAGCTTCCTTTCTGGCCCAGCATATAACAAGCAAAGAAATTGTCACTCCCATCTTAACAAAAGCATGAAGCTGAATGAACTGAAAATCATTCAGTCCTTTTATATCCATCAGAAATTTGAAGTCACAGAGCAAATCACTTCATCTAGAGACAGACATAAGGATACAGAGAATCAGAATAGGTCAGCAACTGAAATCTCAGCTGGAACCTGATAATATAAGAAAACACAAGCTATAATTGACAAATTGCTAGAGTTTCAATATGAACTAACTGCAGGGTTAAAATCTCTAAATGGCCCCAGCCATCAGTGTCCCCAAACTTTTGTTAGTTTTACCTATGGCACCCTACCAGGTCTGTACAATAGAGACTGCAGAAAAGTCTCCCAAAAATTCCTGCAGGGGGAGAGGAAAAATACCCATTTTATCAAAATGTAATATCATTTTACTTGTCTTAACATGGCCTGTCCTAAAAGGAAACTATTTTACCACAGCCTAAGCAACCTAGGGAAAAAGAATATACAACTCCAGCTCAGGGCAGCTTTCTACATGAGGAAAGAGAAATACCAAAGTCTACCAACGTGACTTTTTGACTCATCCAAGAAAGGGAAAAAGAAACAAGCATTTGTGGAGGTCACAGCTCAGAGGCACAGGCTAAATAAAAGACTGAGACCCAATGTAATATGTTCCCCTTCCCCCATACCTTGGTACTGCATCAGTAGGAGTACTATGTGAGGCAAAGGAATACAGCAGAAAGAACTGTGTGTCCCAGAGTTTATTTAAGAATCATGTACTTAAAACTAATTTAATATTGTATGTCAACTGTACATCAGTTTTTTGGTTTGTTTGTTTTTTTTAAATGGAGCCTCTAGGGACACTCAGAGACAAAAGAATAAGGGAAATAAAAACAGGGACACAGGAAAAAATAATTAGCCTCTGACACCTACAGATACAACCAACTCTAAACTCAGTCTAACTCCTAGCCAAATAATCCTAAATCTTTACACTAAAGGCCTATTTACCTCAGATCCTTTTAGATAGTACATCGTGTCTCACTTCCAACAACAACAAAAACTAAATGACATGTTAAATAAACAAAAAGAAACAACTGAAGAATTCGAGTAAGCATGTTTTAATTTAAATATGGCAGAGAGGTTAAACTTATAAGACTGGGAGTTTAAAAGAAAAATTATCAATATGCTAATAAAAATATATAATATGAAAGAACAAACAAGTAATGCAAACAGAAAAACTAGAAAGAATAAAGAAAATGTTAGAATCAAAATCACTGTAACAGAAATGAAGAGTGCCTTTGATGGGTTCAGACATTTGCTGAAAAATGACTGAGGAAAGAATAAGTAACCATATAGAAATGTCAATACATTTTCCAAAACTGAAGTGCAAAGAGGAAAAAAAGAGTACAAAAGACAGAACAGAATATTAGAAATGTGGGACAATTATAATAGTTGTAACATATATCCAATAGGAATACCAGAAAGAGAAGAAAAACAGATGAACCACAGGATGCCTGTATGCCTCAGTCCTTAAGTGGCTGCCTTTGGCTCAGGCCATGATCCCTGAGTCCCTGGATAGAGCCCCTCATTGGGATCCCTGCTCAGAGGGAAGACTGCTTCTCCCTCTCTCACTCCTCCTCCTTGTGTTCCCTCTGTCTCTGTGTTTCTCTCTGTCCAATAAATAAATAAAATCTTATTTTTTTTAAAAGATGAAATATTTGAAGCAATAATGAATGGGAATTTTCCAAAATTAATGATATATACCAATGGATCTAGGAATCTCAGAGAACACTAAGCAAAATATACCTACATCTATATCAAATCTTTATCACCTATAGCTATACCTACACCGATACTTGTATCTATAGTAGCATATCATATTCAAACAACAGAAAATCAAAGACAAAGAAAAAACTCTGAAAGAAACCGGGGGAGGAGGAGATAAACTGTCTGGGTAGAAGGAAGGATCAGGATTCCACTGGACTTTTCTTCAGAAACCATGAAACTAAGAAGAGAGTGGAATTATATATTTAAAGTGATGAAAGGAAGAAAATATATACGCACTAACCTAGAATTCTGTATCAAGTGAAATCATCTTTCAAAATTGAAAGACAAATGATGAATTTTTCAGACAAAAATTAAAGGAACTTTTTATCAGTAGATCTGCCTTGCAAAAAAATATCAGAAAAAGTTCTTCAGGAAGAAGAAAAATCATATCGGTCAGAAACTCATATTTACATATACAAGGGAAGAACATTACCTAAGGAATAAATGAAGGTAAACTAAGATATTTTATTATTTTACTTTTAATTAAACAATAGATAAGAGTTTGCTCAAGACAACAATAGCAGCTATATATTCAGTGATTATCTTATGGATAAGTGAATAATAAATGTCATAATTGTTGATTCATGGAAAGGAGGGATTCCTTACTACTATTATAAAGGACTTAAATACTTATGAAATGGTATATTATTGAAAGTGTACTTGCTTTGGACATAAAATCTATATTTCAAACTCAAAGACAACCACAACAAAATGATTTTAAAAATGAAAGTTTAATTGATATAATTTTAGAGGAGAAAAAATAAAATTATATAAAATTCTCAATAAAAATGAGAATAGGCAGAAAAAATGCAAAAAAAAACAAAAATAAAGGCAACAGTAACAACATAGTAGGTATTATTCCAAATATATCAAGAATAACTTAAACATCAATGGTCTAAATATATCTATTAATAGACAGAGACTGTAGAGTAGATAAAAGACAAATCCAGTATATGTTGTCTATAAAAACCCACCTGACACATAAAGGCAGACATAGATTAAAAGTAAAAGGATGAAGAAAGATATACCATGCCAACATTAATGAAAAGAAAGCTGGAGTATTTACATTAATTTCAGACAAACTAAGTCAGGAACAAGGAATATTATCAGTGATAAGAGGACATTATATAAAAATGAAAAGATCATTCTCAAAAAAGATATATCAACTCATAATGTATTTGTGCCTAAAAATAGACTGTCAAAAGATGCAAGACAGAAACTGATTAACTGCAAGGACAAATAGATGAAACCACTATTACAGTTAGAAACTTCAAAAATACTGTATCACTAATTAAAATTTCCAGCAGGCAGAAAATCAGTAAAGACATGTTGAATAGAAGAGCACCATCAGTGAACTGGACCTAATTGACATTTATAGACCAGTTCACCAAAAATAAATAGTACACATTTTTTTCAACTGACATGGAATATTTAACAAGATCGACCACATTCTTGGCCATTAAATACAACTTAAATATTAAAAAAAATCATAAAAAAATACATTCTCAGACCTCAGAATTAAATTAGAAATCCATAATAGAAAAACACCTAGAAAACTCCAAAATATTTGGAGAATAAACTACACATTTCTAAATAATACATGTCAAGAATAAATCTCAAAGGAAATTTTTAAATATTTGGAACTAAATGAAAATGAAAGTAGAGGTTCTTAAAATTTGTGGGATGCAGTTAAAGCAAGGCTTATAGGTAAATTTATAGTATTGAATGAATGCACATATTTGAAAGCAAAAAATTCTAAAATTAATAACCTAAGCCTCCACCTTAAGAAATAAGAGAAAGAAAAACAAATTAAAACAAAAGTCAACAAAAGTAAAGAAATAATTTAAAAATTGGAGTAGGGGGTGCCTGGGTGGCTCAGTTGGTTAAGTGACTGCCTTTGGCTCAGGTCATGATCCCATGGATCGAGTCCCACATAGGGCTCCCTGCTCGGCGGGAAGCCTGCTTCTCCCTCTCTCACTCCCCCTGCTTGTGTTCCCTCTCTGGCTGTGTTTCTCTCTGTCAAATAAATAAACTCTTTAAAAAAAATTAGAGTAGGAATCTGTGAAATTTGCAATAGAGTATCAAGAGAGAAAAATCAAATAAATTAAGCTGTTCTTTGGCAAGGTAAAAACTGATAAACCTCCAGCCAGGTAAATTAAGCAGAAAAAGGGCATAAATTATTAATATTGAAAATAAAAGAGGGGTCATCACCACTAATACTGTGGACATTCAAAGGATAACAGAAGAATATTCTGAACAACACTATGCTGCTAAATTTGATAACCTAGATGAAATAATTTCCTGAAAGACACAGGCAACCAAAAGTCACAAAGGAAAAAAAGATCATTTGAATGTTTCCCTATAATAAAATTTTTAATCAATAATTAATAACCTTTTAAAGTAGAAAGCATCAGTTGGAAATGGATTTACTATATGTCTACATGTATGTGAGTATATATTTAAAGTACTTAACATGGAGAATATTTTGAGTGATTTGTAAAAAGTAGTAGTGTTTTACTTTTCATTATTTAGACAATATAGTGGGAAAAAAGAAAGTTTTTGGAGTCAAATGCCATACTGGAAAATTAAAAATTAAACAAAAGTGAACAAATATTTTTATTTGAATCAAGAAGACTTCATGTTTATGAATTTAAATTTTCATCTTTTAAAGAAGCCTAAAGAAGCTATCATTTATACTAACAATGTTACTACTCAGTGTGCTAAATAGCATGATACTATATAATTTAGAAAATAAAATAAGCTAAACGTCATAAAGCTCTGTGTTTATCTAGAGGCAATAATTATAGCTTAGTAAAGAAAATCTCAATACTAGATGTAATTTCAGAAATGGTCAAATTAATGAAAATGAGTCACATATTTACAAGTTATAATTATCAGAAGACACAATAGAAATTATAGAGACTGAGATATTTCTTCTTAAACCACTAATCTAATTTATCCAAAATTCAGTCTACATTTATATAAGCAATATGGTGATTGATAACACCACATGATCTCCTAAACCATGATCGATATCACATCTCTCTGACATTCACTGGACTTCAGCCACCTTGGGCTATATATTGTGCTTACCAAAACCTGGTAAACTCATTATTACCACACCGTGACTTTGCCATTACTGTTTTCTTTTTCTTTTCTTTTCTTTTAATTTCCTATTTTCTTAAAAAAAAGATGTATTCATTTTATTTTAAAGGTTTTATTTATTTATTTGACAGAGAAAGAGATCACAAGTAGGCAGAGAGGCAGGCAGAGAGAGAGGAGGAAGCAGGCAGGTTCCCCGCTGAGCAGAGACCCTATGCAGGCCTCAGTCCCAGGACCCTGGGACCATGACCTGAGCCAAGGCAGAGGCTTAACCCACTGAGCCACCCAGGTTCCCTTCCTTTCCTATTCTTTTCTTTTCTTTTTTTAAGATTTCATTTATTTATTTGACAGAGACAGAGACAGCAAGAGAGAGAGTACAAACAAGGAGAGTGGGAGAAGGCGAAGCAGGCTTCCTGCTGAGCAGAGAGCCTGAGGTAGGGCTTGATCCCAGAACTCTGGGATCCTGACCAGAGCTGAAGGCAGATGCTTAATGACTGAGCCAACCAGGTGTCCCTCTTTTCTTTCCTTTTTTTTTTTTTTCTGCTTGTTTTTGAATCATTTTTATAGCAAATAGAGCTATTGGAAATTAGCTAATTTTTCTATCAAATTACTTCCCTGATAATCAGTCTCATCAAAATTTCCATTTTGAATAGATGTCTCCACCTCCAGTTCTTTGAACATGACCTACCAAATAGATGTTCCATGAATCATTTTAGACTGAATAAATTTTTTATATATTGCACTGATATATAAATCTTTTTTTAAAAAACTATATCTTAGGAATTCCCAATTCTCTCCACAATGGTATTTACTCAAAACAATAATAACAATAACAAAACCAATGCATAATATGTTTTGTACGTAAAGAGATATATTCTATTTTGTTCTAAGACCGGATGGCCTTGGAGACAAAGAAGCCTTAATTAATTTATATGCCATTCCTTTGAAAAATCCTGAGCTGTGTTCAAAAATGACATATTTCAATTTTTCTGGTTGTAATTTTATCATTCCATAGAAGCCTAGACATAGTTCCTGAAGTTCTTAGTTATTCCACATGAGTCTAATTCCATTACATTTTTGGCCTGTGTCAATTAATTTTCTTTTCTCAGATAATAAATTCATACTCTATTCCTCTTCTGAGCAGTTAGACATTTTCAGTATGGAACATTCCATTAAAATGAAGTGACAAATTGCCCTGTAGCACACAAATTTTCAAAGACTGTTTTGTCTGATAATATAGTTCTTAGTAGTTTCTTTCAAAGTAATACATATACACAAAAGACATTATTAATTTTGTGCATTTACAAACCACACATAATTTAAAAGTGATGTCATTGTTCCACAAATATATCTAGGTTTCAAAATGATTTATTAAATTCTGTTTAAAATTTGCACAGAAGTATGGCATATAATCACATTTTATATTCCTCTGAGCAGGATCTAGTTTTCTAAATCATACTCCATTGTCATGAGCATGTTCATCTTCCATACAGAACACACTGACGGAAAAATATCAAGTCTGCACATTTTGTGATATAAATTTTTGAGATTACTGCAGTTGGTACTATATATCTCTCTTGTACTAGAGCCTCTAAATCTTGCTGTTTTTACCACTTTTGTGTTTTGCAAGATTTATGCCACTCTATACTTTGTTTATATTCAGGAGCTAAGTATTATTTGGCCTGTTACTATGACTTACCCTGTAATTTATTTTAAAAAAACCAATAAGGTTTTAAGTATAATTATAGTATAACCTCTTTATATTTTGCCACATAACACAGAAAGAAAAATCAAAATTAAAAGTATACACACATATTCTTCAGACACGTAAAGTTAGATGGCATGTTGTAATAGATTCATCATGGTTAACTGACTCAAAATTTGGAAATAGAAAATGATTTTAAGTTTTACAAGATTACTCACAAATTTTATACTTGTAAGTATATTTATAATTCTTTCAGATTACTTAATCATTCAATGTGTTAGTTTCCTTCCAACTTCTAATTATCTTGACAGAAGTAGACTTTCTTCTATAAAGAGTGATTAAAATCAAAGGTTTGGAAAGAAAATGAGTAAAGTTGAAGCTTTCTAATGTCATTTTTAATTATTGTATTCCTAAAAACCCTCTGTATTCTGATTTTCACAAAATATGTTTTTTTTTAAGATTTTATTTATTTATTTGACAGAGAGAAACACAGCGAGAGAGGGAACACAAGCAGGGGGAGTGAGACAAAAAATGTTTAATATGAAAAGACATAAATGTTAGAGGCCTTGATGTCATTTCTTTAAAAATCAAACATTACAGGACAAAACAATAAACTGTAACATAACAGGACCTCTCTCTACCAGAGTGTGTATACTAACTCACAGTTTGACATAGTAACTTCTGTTTTCCATCTGCTTTGATTGATAAACTGAAGCTATGATTTATAGTATTTCTGGCATTTCTTCTAGCCATATTAAACATATGAAATTGGGGATACCACAAATTAGATTCAAGCTTAAAACTGAAATTTATATCATCTTTAAAAATAAGGGGCCTAAACATGGGAGAAGAACCTGTAAAAAGTTAAGATAACATCCAAGGCGGGAAACAACTGCATAGCATTTGGGAAAGAACTAAAGTGTAGATGTAGAAGGTTTGAGGATCCAAATGCAAATAGGGACTAGTGTGAAAGTAATGAGACTAAGTGTATAACATCATGTGCAGAATCTGCAGAAGAGCTCCAAATATTGAAGTGGCTATTCTTCAAGAGGACAGAAAAATGAAGCATGTTAAGAGAAAGCCGTATGTATCAAGCTTCTATCTGAATTTATGATATTCAAATTTAATGTCTGCACTAAAGGTAATCTCTTTTTCTTAATACTTCTTTCCTTCCAGAAAAAAGGAAAATTATATTCCTCATATAAGATGGAAAATTATTAACCTAATTATTATTTATGAACTCACATTTTTATTTATATAATTTCAACGTAGGCAATAATTCATATTTTAGCTATGAAATAGTCTAATGCAGATTTATTAATATTTTTATATAATTACATACTTTCTATTTTATAATATTCTAGCCAGAATAACAATATAAAAACTACATCATAGCTGTCATGATATTTCGAAATTCTATTTGGGAATATTGGGAAAATCTCCTTAAACATTAGGATTCAGGCCCATTTTTCAGTTCAATGAAATCATAATTTGGAAAAGCCTTTGAAGACCTATAGCACAACACTTTCAGCAAATTATTTAGCGTTTATTAATTTATATCCATGTTTCAAAGGCCTCACAGTGAACTCTGACCATCTATAGGGTAATCTCTTGAATCAAGAAAATAATGTTATCCTGAATAAGAGAAGAGTATGTTTAATGAATCACCTCAACTATATATAGTGAAACAGTTCTCATTAAAAAAATAAAACAAAACACTGAACTTACATTAGAAGTTGAAATTAGAAAAAAAAAAAAAGAGGATCTCAAGATCCACACCATGTATTTTGAGAAAAAAAAAAAAAAAAGAGGACAAATAAAATCCAAGATTTATCTGTGCTTCCATTTTCTATATAAGAAGAAAAGCCTGAGAAAATGATTCATTATCTTTGATAACAGAAGAATGAACTCCACAAATGCCTATGATTCCTCATTCTGTGTACATATTGCTTTTGTTCTTTATCTCTCTCACTTCATCTCCTCAAGACTGAATAAGGGGTAGGGAAGGTAAACATCAGAGCACACATGTGATCCCAAGTGTCTGCAGAGAGAATCTAGGTGATCTGGTGAAACATGGTCTTCTGCTTTACCAAGGAAACAACCTACAAGTCTATGGAAGCCTGGAACAAATAAATATGAACCCTTCATTATGTGATAAATTTTTTGTAAATGCCAGACAGTTCTCAATCTCAATTAAGTTATGGACTGTTTCCATG
Organism: Spilogale gracilis; assembly: GCA_004023965.1. Classification (NCBI taxonomy): domain Eukaryota; kingdom Metazoa; phylum Chordata; class Mammalia; order Carnivora; family Mephitidae; genus Spilogale; species Spilogale gracilis. The sequence goes on from PITA01012264.1 coordinate 32,879, forward strand.
AAGTTTTAAGAAAGCAGTAAATAGTTCTTGGCATTATCATTCTCTGATGATGTTTTTCAATGCCAGTTACCTGAGGAGAACTTGTTTCTTTGAAATTGCTATTCCAAAGTATGGCTCATTAGCCCTTAAAAGATGTGTTACCCAACAATTTATATTCCTGAAGAACACTGGATTTAAAAAATATAAATTAGAAAAAATAAAGAGCCAAACAATGGCCGCAGGAAAAGCAAGTATTAATACTTTCAGACATATATGGAAAGGTCTCAAAATCTTTCAAAACATTTATATTCTGAACAACTTAGGAAGTAAAACAAGCTACAGGGTACAAAATACGCAGAGGTTTAGTAAGTTCAAAAAATATGATTCAACACTCACTATTTGTGGAACACTATATTAGCTCTTATAACTGGGGTACTGTCCTTCTATAAAAGATGAAGACCCATGAGCTATGGGTCTATCTAATCCATTCTCTGTCCTAATAGACTGAGTTTGGATCACCCAGTTTCTCTTGCATTACTCTACTAAGTTGGTTTTGCTGGTGAGGAGAATGGCAGAGAGACTGAAGTATATCTTCCACATATTTCCACTCAAAGTCTACAAATCTGCTGTTCACTGCATCCTTTGACAAATACCATTATCTTTCTGCTGCTAATTTCAATGCATTTCATCTTTCTCTGGACTTTCCTAATACAAGTCTCAGGTCTGGGAAGCCTTCCTTCCATTGCCCATTACTGGGAGCCTCTTCCATCCTTTGTCTCCTTACTTCTGCTCATACCTCTGTAAAATGTCTATTTATTTAAATTCTCCTCATGATCTAAAGTGATTTTACCTTCTGGCTCTGACCAAGACCATGATAAATACAACAAAATAAAAAAATTTTGTAAGGAGTATAATTGGACAGGGCACTTGGGTAGCTCAGTGATTAAGCATCTGCCTTAGGATCAGATCCCGAGGTCCTGGGTTTGAGCCCCACATCAGGCTCTCAGCTTGGTGGGAAACCTACTTCTCCCTCTCCCACTTCCTCTGCTTGTGTTCCCTCTCTGGCTGTCTCTCTCTCTGTCAAATGAATAAATAAAATATTTTTTTCTTTTTTTTTAATAAAATATTTTTAAAAGAGTATAATTAGACAAATTACACTTAATATGAAGTTTGCTGAAGAGAGAGCATTATTTTTAATGAGGTGGAAGATGGAGTGGTACTCATTAAGTGATAGATCACCTGGGCCTTCAGACCAGCATTGGATTTACATAGCAATTTAAAATTACATGAATCTCTTTAAGACCTGAATAGGTTATTTTTTATTTCACTATTTATTGAATAGTTTATTAGAATTTTTTCAGTAAGTTTAAATTGAATTAAGTGATGTAGGAAAAATTCATGCAACATTACACACAACAAAAGGACCATTGTCAGCACCCATGTCAACTCTAGTTGTGTTCCTCCTCAGCCTTAGGTCCCTTGTACTCCCCCTTGATGTCACTTCTGCCCCAAATTTTGTAATACTTTTTGCCTACAATTGTTTATCATTTTATTACCTGTTCCCATAGAGATGTATGCTTTAGTTTTGTTTGCTACTGTACTTTTTTTTTATATTTTTTGTAGATGTATTATTATTCCATTGTGTGAACAGTCTTCAGTTATCAATTTGAATCTTGATAGCCATTTTTCATGAAAATTTTTTCATTATTAGTAGTTCTATCATGGATATTATTATACATGCATTTAGGTAGATGTATACCTAGGAGTAAAATTGTTCACTGGAAGATCTTGCACATCTTTAGTATTGCCTGTTAAATAAAGTGGTTGTGTTGATTCATATGAATCATATTCCACATCATCAATACCTGGTACTGTCAGACATTTTAATGTTTACCAAACTGATAAAATATAGTGATACTTGCTTTTTGACTCAGTACAGTTCGGTTTTTATAATTACTCCATGTATTCTTAGAAAACACTAAATTGAGTACTTATTGGCTGCACTATGAGATACATATTTTCACCACTTGAAATGACACAAATGTGATTCAAATATAAATTGAAGAAATGAAGAAATTTTTACTTATACAAAAATATTTTTAAAAATCATAAATGTAAAATGAAAGGAAAAAAGGTAATTAAAAGGGGTAAAATCAATAAATCAATAAATTCCCATTTTGGGGTGCCTGGGTAGCTCAGTGGGTTAAAGCCTCTGCCTTCAGCTCAGGTCACAATCTCAGGATCCTGGGTTCGAGGCCCACATCAGGCTCTTTGCTCAGCAGGGGCCTGCTTCCTCCTTTCTCTCTGCCTGCCTCTCTGCCTACTTGTGATCTCTCTTTCTGTCAAACAAATGAAATAAAATCTTTAATAAATAAATAAATGCCCATTTTTACTAATAGTGGAATATTGAAGCTCTTACCTAGATTTAAATATACATATATTTTTCATAGAATTCACTTTATTTAATTTTTTTTTAAGATTTTATTTATTTGACAGAGAGAAACACAGCCAGAGAGGGAACACAAGCAGAGGGACTGAAAGAGGGAATTCACTTTATTTTTTTTAAAGATTTATTTATTTTAGAGAGAGAGAGAGATAGAGCAGGGGGGAAGGGCAGAGGAAGGAGAGAGTGAGTTTCTTTAAAAGATTTTATTTATTTATTTGACAGAGAGAGATACAGCAAGAGAGGGAACATGAGCAGGGGGGTGGGAGAGGAAGAAGCAGGCTTCCTGCCAAGCAGGGAGCCTGATGAGGAGTCAATGCCAGGACCCTGGGTTTATGACCTGAGCCAAAGGCAGATGCTTAATGACTGTGCCACCTCTCTCAGAGAGAGAGAATCTTAAGCAGACTCCCCAATGAATGCCTCATATGTGGCTTCATCTCAGGACTCTGAGATCACCTGAGCTGAAATCAAGAGTCTGATGCTTAACTCACAGAGTACACAGGAGCCCCTAGAATTCCCTTTATTGAACAGAGTAAGTGCATATTTTAAATGTGTTATCCAAATACCTAAATTTAATATTTAATAGTACAAGTAACAATGGCTTGTACTATTCATTTATGTTTAATTCACTTTAATGCAAATTTCCTATCACATATAATTGCACTGATAATGACCGCACATTGTCATGACAAGATGGATCCCAAGGTTATAGTTTGTTTTTGTTTTGTTTTGTTTTTTACTCAATCCTCAAATAACCATTAATTTGGTATCATGTGTGTTCTTGATCTGATGCTAGACCTGGACCTACACTCTAAGCAGTATAAACAAAGCACCTTGAATCTACGTGAAGGTTTAGTTAGATGATAAGAATGAGCAAAATGAGTTAAATGTGTATAGTTAATGATAATTCTTAGACAGGGAAATCATGTTGCAATGACACTAAAATATTGATTGGTTGATGAGGAGGGCACTACAAAGAAGAAATGTCTTATAGCAGTGTGTTTCTCACAAATGGAACATGGAGTCTAAAGGCCCTGTGGCAGGGGAAGCAAGATGGTGATATAGGGCAGAGTAATCAAGGCAGAAGGTGGTAAGAGGCAGGCTGGTGGAGTAGCCAGGAACCAGGTGACATCTTTGACTTTTATAAAAGTGTGACAGAAATGCCAGATAGAAAGGAGACTACCGTGATCTGAATTGAACTACATGGTAAAAGAGGACTTTGGTTGTTTTCTGGAGAAGAGATTGAAGGAAGGATAATGGCAGCAGACAGATGCATTAAGAAGGTATTTTAGCAGTTCATATATGATGACAGATTTGCAATCTGTTTAAAGGTTAAATGGAATAGATCTTCTAATTGGCTGGAGTGGAACATATGAAAGAGCTGATGATGACTCCATGTTTGGAGCCTCAGGAAATGGGTTAATGACAGCACAAATTCCAAGGTGCAAAATCACTGGATAGAAGCACAATTGAGAAAATGCAGATCAAGAATTCTGTTTTACGTGTTAAGTTTGAGATGCCTATTTGGCATTCAAGGCAGTTGCACATAAGCTGATATTCAGAGACAAGATATCCACTAAACATATAAATGTGAGGGTCATGTGCCCACATCTCAGCTGTAGGGAAGTACTTTATAAACTTCTGGTTAGAGTGTAAATCAGTACCATTGATTTAGATTAAAAACATGCATATATCCCATTTCATCCTCGGATCACCCTTACCATTCCACCTACAGTGCAGACTGTGTGAGCGAATGTATATGCCCTCTCAAAATTTGTATGTTGAAATTTTAATTCCCAAGATGATGGTGTTAGGAGATGGGACTTTGGGAGGGATAACAGATTAGGAATGGGACCAGTACCCTTATAAGATAGACTCCCAGAGATCTCTCTGTGCCCAGCCACATTTGCATACAAGAAGTTAACAGTTTGCAACCCAAAAGAGAACTCTCAACCATATTGGCACCCTCATCTCAGACTTCTAGCCTCTAGAACTGTAAGCAATAAAATCCTCTTGTTTAGGGGCACCTGGGTGGCTCAGTTGGTTAAGCCACTGCCTTCGGCTCAGGTCATGATCCCGGAGACCTGGGATCAAGTCCCACATCAGGCTTCCTGCTTGGCGGGAGTCCTGCTTCCCCCTCTCTCACTCCCCCTGCTTGTGTTCCCTCTCTGGCTGTGTTTCTCTCTGTCAAATAAATAAAATCTTAAAAAAAAAAAAAATCCTCTTGTTTATAAGCTGTTCAGTCTATAGTACTTTTTATAGCTGTCCAAATTGATCATGGCAATAAAGAAGTTCTGAAATATATATATATATCTGTGTGTCTGTGTATGTGTGTGTAACAGTTATTTTTTGCAATAGGAAAAAAAACTAGAGACAGCTAAATGATAATAAATGACAAAAACAATGGATAACTGTATTGGGGCAGTTTCATGTACATGCAATATTAAACAGAATTTAATACAATGGATAAGATTTATGTGTCAACATGGATGAATCTCATTACTGTAACATGGAACAAAACAAAGCAAGACGTAGATGGACATATACACTTTTAACTTTTAAAAGCATGATTATTGTTCAGTCATGTGTATGGATACTTGAACGTATGGTAAATTTATAAATAATTGTTACCACCAAATTTAGAATTATTGCTTCCTCTGTGTGTAGAGAAGGGAATTTGATAAAAGTTCCTATGAGGCTTTCAGATGAATTAATATTGTTTTATTTATAGCTGAGTGGTTAATACATGAGAGTTTTGTTGTTGTTATTGTTGTTTTTTCTTTATGACATTTCCATGAATGGAAAACAACGAAATAAATAACTAGCCTTGGGTCTAGAACCTGTGTTTCTGCATATCAGAATGCAGAATATAGCAAGAGTAAAAGCTGCTGGGATTAAACCTTAGCACAGATGTTTGGGACATTTCTCTGAAGTCTTTCAGTGATTCCTAGACTGTTTTGTCTTAGTGCTTTAAAAATAAATAAACCTTTTAATCTGTTTATTGTTTGTTTATTTCTCAGTTTGTTTATAAAGGGGATATTATTGGACAAAATAAAAATGATGAAATACAAATGTATGGCAGAGATCAAGAAAAGGGTTTGTCTCTCTTAGATAAGTACGCCCTGTAGTTTAGTTTCAAGAAAATCATCTCCTGGAAATGGAAACACATATATACGTTGTTGGATCTCTCCTTATAAACAGTATAAAGAAAATCATCCCTAATTGAAAGATCATAAGTAGTTCATTATGCATTATGATGTAAGGTTATCTAAACACATACTGAGACAGTACATGTGAATAAGTCATTTATTCACAAGTTTATTGAGAATATCCTTGTAGCAAGGCATTAGTGGAACATCCTAGAATAAGACAGTGTTCTTTTATATATATTTTGTTTTAACAAAATTTTCTGGCTTCAGTTCATAATATATTGGAAAGGTAATGGTAGAGTTGAACACACATGGTAAGAACTCATTTCAGAGGCTCAAGCATGGAGAACGATTTTGTGATAAATTTAAATCCTTTGGTTAAGAAATATGTTACTAAATGCTATTGGTTCTCAGAAGAGAGATGGGGGGAGGGAGGAGCTCCCTACCGCACATCGATTCTACTGCCTGGGTTGCAGGGTGTTGTAAGAACATGACCCAGACTTCATTTATTCCTGGAATATTTTGCAGTCTGAATTCCTATCCCATCTCCACTATTTCTAGCACACACACACAGACAAAATCTATGGTTTTTAAACATTTAATAGCAATCATTTATTCACTGTCCAACCATATGCTAACTATGTTTATACATTATCTTAATATTACTTTTGGTGGGGGCACCTGGGTGGCTCAGTTGGTTGGGCGACTGCCTTCGGCTCAGGTCATGATCCCGGAGACCTGGGATAGAGTCCCATATCGGGCTCCCTGCTCGGCGGGAAGCCGGCTTCTCCCTCTCTCACTCCCCCTGCTTGTGTTCCTTTTCTGGCTGTGTTTCTCTCTGTCAAATAAATAAAATCTTTAAAAAAATTTTTTAAAAAATATTACTTTTGGTGGTACTCTAGGACGGACAATATTTCCAACAAATTAGTTATGTGGAAATTAAGAAATGGAGAGTGCAAACAATTTGTTTAGGGTGGCATAATTGAAAATGGTGAAGATGGGATGCATATTCTGGACTGTGAATGTACCTATTCCAAATGCATTCCTTAAACAGCTGTCTAGGGCACCTGGGTGGCTCGTAGGTTAAAGCCTCTGCCTTCAGCTCAGGTCATGACCTCAGGGTCCTGGGATTGAGGCCCACATCAGGCTCTCTGCTCAGCAGGAAGCCTGCTTCCTCCTCTCTCTCTGCCTGCTTCTGCCTACTTGTGATATCTCTCTCTGTCAAATAAATAAATAAAATCTTAAACAAACAAACAAGCAAAAAAACACAACTTCCTATTACCAGGTAACGCTCTAGGCCTTTGGAATACCACTCTGAAAAAGTTTATGTAAGCCTCTATCCTTTAACTAATGTTCTATTGAGGATACAATGTAATAAACAATAAAATAGAATATATAGTATATTAAATGGTAGTAAGTGCTATGGTTAAAAAAAATAATAATAATAAGCATTGTAACTGTCTACGGAGCACAGAGAGTTTGAATATTTTAATAAAATGGCCATGGAAGGCCACACAGGAAAGATAACATCTGGCCAAAGACAAGAATAACACAGGGAACAAATCTTATCTATTCTCATATTTAATAACAACAAAGAAACTATTGCACCTGAAACTGAAATAAGGAAATGACCAGGAGAAGGAGAAAAGTTCATACAGAAATCAGAGAGTCCATATGACAGAGTCTATAAAACATCTATATATGTCCTGGGTCTTGCAATGAGTGAAATGAAAATCATCAAAATATTTTATGCAAAAGAAGGTCATAATCTGATTTATGTTTTAAAGTAATTATACAAGTTGCTGTTTTGAAAATATATTGAAGGATGCCTGATGCAGTATCAAAGATATCTGTTTGCAGGCCACTATAATAAGCTAAATGATCGGGGTGTCTGTGTGGCTCAATTTGTTAAGTGTCCAATTCTTGATTTCAGCTCAGGTCATGCTCTCAGGGTCCTGAGACCAAGCCTGGCAAGAGGCTCCATGCTGAGTGCACAGCCTGTGCAGATTGTGTCTCCTCCTCTCCCTTTCCCCTCCCCCTTTCTCTAAAAAAAAAAATAAATAAAATGAAATAAAAAATAATAAGCCAGATGATAAACAATGATGGTTGGGTGGAAGGAGCAAAAAGTGGCCAGAATGTCATTGCATTTTCAAGGTTCTGAGATGTGAGAGTAAAAGGATCCCATGGTTTTTGGATTGAAGAGTTCCATTCATACCATGTTTGAAATTAATTCACAATTTAAAATCATACAGGAATATCAATGAAAATGTTCCCAAGAAAAAAATATATAACTCTTATTCTATAACTAGCTCTCTCTTCCACTGTTTTAACATGGTACCATGGACAAAAAAACAAAACAAAACAAAACAAAACAAAACAAAAAAAACAGCATATGGGTCTGGGAGACAGTTACCCACAATCCAATGTCACTGACAGATTCATTGATTTAAATGTGATAAGCAGTGAAGTAGAAAGAGAAAAGAATTCCGGAGGCCAAGATCCTGGGTTTATTTCCTCCACAAAAAGAGGAGCTACTATTCATACCACGCAAAACCAAATGTGCCAAGTGCCTTTACTTGCATTATCTCATTCCCCTACCAAATCTTATACTTCACATCGTTTTCATTTGTATATATGAGAAAAATCATGACACAGAGTTTAACATTTTTCATTAAACAGCAATATGTGCAGTATAGAAACCTTAAACAAACCATTTAAACTTACTGGAATTAAATTTTCTGATTTTTTTTAATTTAGAGTACATGCCTAGACCAAGTTAAGGTTGAAAAATTTCAGTTATGCTTAGTATGTACGTGGTTTCAAAATGTGAATTGATTCCAAATATTTTCATTCTTTCAGTGGACATAGAAAGTTTAACAGATATCTGGACGAATGTGAAAATGAAGTATCAATTTTCTCTAAAAGTAAGAGGGACTACTCTCAGAATATCTTTAATGGGTATACAGAGGAAAAGTACTTTGGCTCTTTTAGTTTTGTAAAATCCCTCTCTTGTATGTAATTCAGATTCTTTTTTTGCCCATAGGAATAGTGAGGCAGGTATGCATTAATTCATGTCATAGTACAAGAATAGGTAGTAATAAAACACTGGCATTTTCCAAATTGCCAGTATAAAGAATTGTCAAAAGAACATGAGTATTATCTTCAAATTCTCCAAGGGGTTAACCTTTATGTTATCTGTTAAATATGAATTATGTATTAGCTTCTCATATTTCCATATATAAAACTTTGTGCCTTGGTCCTGTTCCTCAGGATGACCTTGATGTAATCAGAGATAATAGTGTTCTTTACCAAAGACATTAATCAATAACTCTATAATATGAAGTACTATGAATATTTAATAGCTTCAGCTTGAATAATTTAAATTTCGTATCACTAAAAAATAAAGTCAATTGAGTGACTGAGATTTCTATATCACCCCTATTTTTTTCTATTTACTACTCCTTATTTAAGAAGGCATGTAATTATATATGTTGATATAATGGTGATATAATACATCTTTTGCTCATTTTCCATGTATATATAATTTTCATTTGTCTTTACTTCTATTGCCGAATATGAGCAGCCTCATATGTTCCATATTTTGAACAAGAGTTCACATAGAAAGAGTAGCCTTAATTTATTCAAAGATACTCTGTAAAAAATATACTTTAAAATTTTAGCAGGTGAGAGAATCAAAGAACTATTTCAAAATAAAAACACAGAATCATAAATACGCAATAAAATTGCATTGAAGTCTTAAAAAGGGAAAATAAGCTATAATAATTGCAGATATAATTGAAATCCAGTGTACAATTCATCTAAGAAAAGGCTTTGTGGAATTTCATTAAAATAGAATATCAATATGAAATATGTAGAAAACTGTTTAATAAATGGAAATGTATGTATATATACATATACATGCATATATTAATTCTAAGTTATATGCATTCATTATATTCTGAATTTTTTTTCTTAAGAAAGCTGCAGGATTAGTCAATTCTGTTTGTTTTTTGTTTTTTGTTTTTTTTACAAAAGCAAATTACTATTGCACATGGTAGAAAAAGATTGTCTGCTATAAGGTGGATTTATATATAACCACACGATAATCCTGCTCCCTCAATAATGCATTCCAAGTTTTTCAGTAAAACCTTAATTACCTCAGGAATCTGTATGTGTTGTAAGAATATGAATCATAGTTCACTGAAATATTTTATTTGCACATAAAAACTGTTCCTGAAGATACTCTGAGAGTATGAATTACACACTGGAAGCCAATTATTCACATATTCACTAATTCTTTAAACTCACTAAAATAAATATTAGTACTAATTAATGCAAATATATCAGAAAATACATATATAATTTCTGATATATGCATCTGATGTTTTATATATATATATGATATCAAATTCATTAGTAGTTAATTGTCAAAGAAGTGGTAATGACCTCCAATATACTTTATTCTTCTAAGCTGCACTTTTGCCACTTGAAATTGTAATTTTGTTTTAAAAAATGTTTCTCTTACAGATTCTATGGTTTGTCAGAATGAAGTTATTTCTTGTTCATGTTAGTATTTTGTGTACCTGTATTAGAGCTTGATTTTGAAAGAAACAAATACAATAGCAGCATTATATACATAAGAATTTTTATAGTTAAAATAATATTGCATATCTTAGTTTTGGGAAAAGAAAACTTACAAATGACAGAAAGCTACAAACTTCTTTAACTGATGTTACAAATGTGATTAAAGAGGATATTGAGTATATAATTAGAATCACTGTTTCTCAGGAGCCATGAGTTCAAAGTGCTCACTCCACATTTTGCAATTATGTGTGTTGCAAGTACATATGCATTAGCTGCAGAGTGCTTTTCCGGGTTCACAGTGCTCTGAGCTGTTATCTTTTGGTACTGAAAAGATGAGAATGAGAGGTGAGTAGGAAGGAAGAGATAGAGTGACTGGAGTGTGTGTGTGTGTGTGTGTGTGTGTGTGTGTGTGCACGTATGTGAAACAGAGCAGCTCAAAAACAGTTCCTTCTTCCAACTCCTTAATTCTGCTTTAGTTATATCTATAACTGAAGAATGAAATTTGACTGAAAAATAGATTGTGTGTCATTTGTTTGCTTTATTTTATAATACATGGGAAAGTTCAAGATGAACAAATAAATGAATTCTATGAGGGTAGGAAAACACATGGTGGTTGTTCATTTTGATTTATGTAGCTCTCATTATTTCTGTTGTATGAATGCGCCATAACATACTAATATCTTCCTAATAATGGGCAGTAAACTTATTTTCATTTTTTGTGATTATATATAACATATATAATGTTACCTTTACAGAGTGGAAGAGAAGATCAAATCCATGACTTCCAGTAATGAGAATCAATAAAGACAAAACTGAACCTTTGTTAACAAATAATGGTCTAAATATTCACCTAAGGATTTATCTCTCTGTTGCTATAAAGATTTTTTTTTTTGAAAATGGGCTATATTGTTTAAATCGTAACTGACTGTATACTGCCATAAACCAGAGGGTTTCAAGTTAGCTCCATATGGCCTAAAATCATTTTATTTATTAAGAAGAGGAATGCCTAAGGCAAGTCCTACAGTAAAGAGATTTATTGTCTCTGCTATTCACCTGTTATTTCTCCATATACTACCACTGATATATATTATCCAATATTCACAGTAATGGCTGTGCCACGGTAAATTAAATATCTCATTGTCCTTCTCTGTCTATTTTACATTATAATGTTTTTGAACAGACTTTTATAGTTCTCTCGGAATTACAGCAGGTCTTTAAATAAAACAATGTTAAAGCAAAAGTCTTAGACTCAGTTGAAGTTTTTTTTTTTAATTTTTAAGTGGAATTTTTAAGTAAAATATGCTTTCTTCTATTTTTAATAAGACAACAAATATGTGCTATGTCCAATGACTATACTAGAAACAGTCTAAAATAGACATCTTGACAAAAACAATAAAAATAAAACTAAGAAAAATATTTATATTTTTCACTCTGATATTTTATATTCTATTAACTATTATATTTTATCTAAGGCAAAACTGTTAATAGTATTTAAAACCCTGCTACTTTCTATAGGTAATAAAAACTTTTCATTGTATTGGGAAATAATTTTTTTAATTGAAATATAGCTGATACACAATGTTACAGTAATTTCAGATATACAACATAGCATTTTGACAGGTCCTTACTTTATGCTATCCTCAAGTATATTGGGCAATTACTTTAAAGTGTAACATTGTGAATGATGATAAAGAGTAAATATATCCAACGTAAACTCAGATAACTATAAAATAAGCAAGAAACGATATAAAAAGGTAGATATATTTTTACCAGTGTATCTCTTCAAATCCATTACATAAGATAAAATACATATAATTTATAATGATCAGAAACATAAGAATAAATTTTATTACAGCGTTCTAATTACTGAGAACTACAAATCAGATGATATTTTTTTTTATCTATTATTCTATTGTTTTTGACATACTAAAAAAAAAAGCCGGAGTTTGCCTCCTTTTCCCAGTGTTTGTGTAACATATCATTTTAATTGTAAGGCACTGGATGATTTTTAAATTTTTTTAATTTTAAAATTTTTTAATTTAATTTTTTATTTCAAGTTTTCATTTAAATTCTAATTAGTTTACATATATGGTAAAATTGATTTCAGGTGTTGAATTTAGTGATTCACCACTTACATATAACACCCAGTGCTCAACACAAATCACCTCTTTAATATTCATCACCCATTCAACCCACCCCTTACCACCTTCCATCAAACCTGTTTATTCTTTATAGTTAAGTCTCATGATTCGCTTCCTTTTTTCTCTTTTTTCCCCCCGTCCTTTGTTTTGTTTCTTAAAGTCTACATATGAGTGATATAATATTGTATTTGTCTTTCTATGACTGATTTTTTCCAGTATAATTGATATCAATGTACATTAATGGCAGATATACAACATAGTGATTCAACTTCTTTACGCAATATGCTTCAGTAACCACAAGGGTAAGTTACATGTCACCATATAATGCTATTACAATATCATTCACTATTTTTAAAGTTGTAAATGTTATATATAGGACTAAAGAAATAAAAACAAGTGTACTGACCATTATTAAGAAGATACTAATATGATGTATTTTTACATTATATTAATATGAGAGCTACACAAACCAAAATGAACATCTACCAAAATAAATGTTGATTTAGCAAAAGGAAGATAAATGCCAGATTTAGAAAGGTCATTTTCCCTCCAACTGGATATAGAAAGAAAGGGGAGGATTGTGGCATGAGCCTTTAGCACTTTCCACATTTTCCTTCTTTCTTTTTCTTTCTTTCTTTCTTCCTTTCTTTCTTTCTTTCTTTCTTTCTTTCTTTCTTTCTTTTTCTTTCTTTCTTTCTTTCTTCCTTTCTTTCTTTCCCTCTTTCTTTCCTTTTTTAGGATTTTTTAAAATTTACTTATTTAAAAGAGAGAAAGAAAGAGTGAGCACACAAAAAGGGAGGGATCTGAGGGAGAAACAGACTCCCCACTGAACAGGGAACCTGACATGGGGCTTGATGCCAGGACTCTAAGATAATAGCCTGAGCAAAGGCAAACCCAAACCAACTGAGCCACCCAGGCACCTCTCACTATTTATTTCTGAACAAAAAATACACTTGCAAAAATTACCATGAAATATTGATAACTGATAAATTTAGGTGAATGGACTCTATTTTTTCATGGACTTTTATGCAAGTTTAAAATGTTACATGATTAGGGGCACCTGGGTGGCTCAGTTGGGTAAGTGACTGCCTTCAGCTCAGATCATGATCCTGGAGATCTGGGATCGAGCCCCACATCGGGCTCCCTGCTCGACGGGAAGCCTGATTCTCCCTCTCTCACTCCTCCTGCTTGTGTTCCCTCTCTAGCTGTGTTTCTCACTGTCAAATAAATAAAATCTTAAAAAAAAAATTAAAAATAAAATGTTACATGATTAATTTCTCATAAAAATGATAATATTGGGGCGCCTGGGTGGCTCAGTTGGTTAAGCGACTGCCTTCGGCTCAGGTCATGATCCTGGAGACCTGGGATCCAGCCCCACATCAGGCTCCCTGCTCAGGGGGAAGTCTGCTTCTACCTCTCTCACTCCCCCTGCTTGTGTTCCCTCTCTAGCTGTATTTCTCTCTGTCAAATGATTAAATACAATCTTTTTTTTAAAAAAAAAAGATAATATTGTATTTCATAGCTTTCTTTGAAATTTTCAAGCTCAAAATAAATTTAAAGGATATTAGCCCCTTATTAATTTTGGATATTAACCCCTTATCAGATATATCATTTATAAATATATTCTCTCATTCAGTAGGCTGCCCTTTTGTTTTGTTGATGCTTTCCTTTGCTGTTCAAAAGCTTTTCATTTCAATATAGTTCCAATAGTTTATTTTTGCTTTTGTTTCCCTTGCCTTAGGAGACATATCTAGAAAAATGTTGCTATAGCCAACATCAGAAAAATTACTGCCTGTGCTCTTTTCAGAGTTTTATGGTTTTAGGTCTCACATTTAGATCTTTAATCCATTTTAAATTTATTTTTATGTGTGATATTAGGAAGTGGTTCAGTTTCATTCTTTAACATGTAGGTTTTCAATTTTTCCAGCACCATTTATTGAGGAGACTCTCTTCCCTATTATATATTCTTGCCTCCTTTGTCTTTATTGACCATATAATCATCGGTTTACTTCTAGACTCCATTATGAACCATTGAGCTATGTACCTATTTTTATGCTGTTTTGATTACTACGGGTTTCTAGTATATCTTGAAATACAGAATTGTGATACCTCTAGCTTCATCTTTCTTTATCAAGATTGATTTGACTATCCAGGGTCTTTTGTGGTTACATAGGATTTTAATATTATTTGTTCTAGTCTTGCAAAACATGTTGTTGGTATTTTAGTAGGGATTTCCTTGAATCTGTAAATCACTTTGTGTAGTGTAGGCTTATTAATAATATTAATTCTTTTGATCCATAAGCATGGAGTATCTTTCCATTTGTTTGTGTCATCTTCACTTTATTTCATTAATGTTTTAAAGTTTTCAGAATAGAGGTCTTTCTCCACTTTGATTAAGTTTGTTCTCAGATATTTTATCCTTTTAGTGAAATTGTATATGGAATTATTTTCTTAATTTCTATTTTTGTTACTTCATTATTAGTATGTAAAAATAGTACTGATTTCTGGGTATTAATTTTGTATCCTGCAACTTTATTGAACTAATTTATTTCTAGTAGTTTCTTTGTGGAGTCTTTAGGATTTTCTGTGTATCGTAACACATCATCCACAATGAGAGATTAATTCCTTCTTTAATATGAATATCTCATTTCTTTTTATTATCTGATTGCTGTAGCTAGGACTTCTAGTACCAAGGTGAATAGAAGTGGTAAGAGTGGTCATCCTTGTCTTGTTTCTGATCTTAAAGGAAAAGCTGTCAGTTTTTCACCATTGAGTATGATAACTGTGGGTTTTTCATATATGGCCTTTATTGTGTTGAGGTATGTTCCTTCCAAACCCACTTTGTTGAGAGTTCTTATCATCAATGGACATTTAGTTTTGCCAAAATATTTTCCTATATCTATAGAGATGAATATATGATTTTCATCCTTGTTCTATTGATGTGGTGCATTACATTGATTTGTGAATATTGAACCATCCTTGCATTCCCAGAATAAATCCCACTTGATCATGGTGAATGACTGTGATCGTGAATTGTAGATACAGGCTTCCAGTTAGGAAATGAGTAAGTCACAAGAATAAATACATTTTACAAGGCATGTATTACCCAGATACCAAAATCAGAAAAAGTCATCACCAAAAAAACCAACCAACCAACCAACAAATCAACAAACAAAAACCCAAACAAGCAAAAAAACCTGCAAGTCAGTATCCCTGATGAACATAGATACAAAAATCCTCAACAAAATGTTAGCAAACCACATTGAATTGGGATGTTTTAACAGACCTTTTAGAATCTATTTCCTTTCTTAGAAACATTTCCTTCTCTTCTATTTTTTTTAATAATTTGAGAAAATACATATGGACTCTTCTTTAAATTTTTGGTAGAATTTACTTGTGAAAGGGAATAATTAGTCAGATTCCCTATTTCTTTCCAACTCAGTTTCTAGGAATCTGTCCATTTGTTTTAGCTTGTCCAAATTGGTGATATATAACATTTTTTATCAGTGTCTTATAATCCTTTGTATTTCTGTGGTGTCAATTGTTATTTCTCTATTGTTTCTGATTTTATTTATTTAGGTACATTCTCTTTTTTTTTCTTAATGAGTCTGACTAAGAATTTATAAAATTTGTTTAACTTTTCAAAGCACTAGCTCTTGGTTTCACTGATTTTTTTTTTCAGTTTTTAAGTCTCTATGTCCTTTATCTCTGCTGATTATTATTTCCTTCCTCTGATGGTAATTATTTCCTTCCTTCTACTCATTTGGACTTTGTTCTTCTATTTCTAGTTCCTTTAGGTGTAAGGCTAGATTGCTTGATCTATTGTAAAAATTTTATGATATACAGTAGTAGTTATATTCATAATACAGTATTGGGAACATTGTTACTTTTTTAAAAACACTTATATTTGATGGTAGGCTATATGTAAATTTCTCCAATTATAAGACTTACTCTATGGTAATGTAGAAGTTTGAAAGTAAAGTTATTAAGATAGAAAAAAACCATAGCATTAACTTTTTATTAAAAATCATTCACTTTATACTCATATAAGGATACCCTATCCGCTTCCATATGTACCTTTCACACAATGAATACTTAGGCAATGATGAGTATGGCACAAAAATGTCTCAGGGAGTTCTTGTGGTACAGTTATTAGATTTTCATATAAAGGCACACACATACACAACAGACAGCGCAATATTTACTTACTCTTTAATAAGTAGAATGGATCATCATAAAGGTCTTCATCCTTCATGTTGAATAGAATGAAGAAGAGGAGTAAAGGGAAGAATTGGTCTTGGTGTGTCAGTAGTGACAGAGGCAAAAGAGGTGGAGGAAGTGGAAGGAGACACAAAAGAGGCA
The DNA here is from genome assembly GCA_004023965.1 of Spilogale gracilis. Classification (NCBI taxonomy): domain Eukaryota; kingdom Metazoa; phylum Chordata; class Mammalia; order Carnivora; family Mephitidae; genus Spilogale; species Spilogale gracilis. The sequence goes on from PITA01012264.1 coordinate 49,537, forward strand.
GGCACACTCGTAATTTTATATAAATATATCATAATTTCCATCTGGCTTTCTTTTTTTGCTTTTTCATTTCTCTAAAATTGTTTTTCTATGATACCAGTCCTCTTCCATCATTTACTTTAGTTTTAGTACCCATGTCATAGAAATATCGTATGTTTAAAATAAGTCAAAGCATTTTTGAATAATCTGAACATTTCTGCTAGATTTTCTAATGTCAGTTTGTTTTCTGGTATGACTTCTATGTTTTTTTTTTTCCCCCCCTCACCATCTTGCACTGGAAAGGGCTCATCTCCATCAAGTCATTTTCTACTAATTTTGGAGGTGTGGGGTCTATTAGCTTTTGAATTTCTCCAAGATCTGTATCTTCAAACACTTCACTCCCCATTTTTTGTGCCATATCCAAGATCTCTTTCACGATTCCCTTGATTTGCTCTGTTGTAGATCTCATAAAGTCCTACACAACATCTGGACAGTTTTTTTTTGTTTGTTTGTTTGTTTGTTTTTCCCCAGAAGGAATTTACTGTTTGGGGCTTCATGGTTCTTTCTATAAGAACAATAGTATCTTCAAATGTATAATCCTTCGGACTTCTTTGATGTTCTATTGGGGTTCTCTTCCTTACCGTTGACAATTCTTTTTTCTTGGAGTACCATAGATAATGAGCCTTTAAGACACTTATGATCTCCAGTCTATAAGGCTGACTTAGAGATATTGTATTTGGGAGCAAGATAGAACATTTTGACACTGTTGGTGTTGAGCTGATGGAGTTCTAGGTGACCAGGGGCATTGTTCAATATCAAAATTACTTTAAAGGACAGTCCCTTCCTGGAAAGGTGATTCCTGACTTCAGAAACAAAACATCATTGGAAACAATTCAGAAAAAATGTTCTAATTGTCCAGACCTTCCTGTTGTATAATCAAAAGACCTTCAGCTGGTGTTTATTTTTTTTTCTTTAAGGTTCAGGGATTTATAAATGACGACAGATCTATAAATGATGATAGATGAGTTCTGATTATAAACCCAACTGCATTTGCACAAAACAGTAGGGCTAGCCTATCACTTTCTGTCTTAAATGCTATTGCCCCTTTTACTTCCTTACTAATAAATGTCTTTTGTGACCCTTTTTTTCCCTCCAGAATAGGGCAGTTTTGTCTGCATTAGAAACCTCTTCAGGAAGATATCCTTTCTCCTCTTTTATTTTCTTAATGGCTTCTGGGAACTTGTCTGCTGCTCCTTGGTTGGCAGAAGTTGTTTCTCCTGTTATCTTGACATTTTTAAAAACAAATGGCTTTCTAAAACTATCGAACTATCCTTTGTTGACATTAAATTCTCCAGTTTTAGATTATTCAGCTTCATTTGTTTTAAGATTTCTTATAATAATTTGATTTTTCTCAAATCATTTTAGATTTGATAGGTATGTCTTTCTTATAGCAATCCTACATCATATAAAAGTTGTAGTTCAATATGAGACAAAAGGTATTTCACAAAAAGTGCAGGGTTTTTACACCTGTGGGCATAGATGCAGTGATGGTTTCACAAATTCTCTTTCTCCTTTTTAACACTGTTCTTTACGCTGAATTCATTTATCTTAAAATGGTGGACACCCACAGCTGCAGAGCTCAATCTAGGGTGCATATCAAGCAATTCAACTTTTTTTTGATATGCGTGACTTTTCTCAACTTCTGGAGAGCATTTCCAGCGTTACTAGTGGAACTTCAGATGAATATTATGGTATTATTCAAAGTTTACAGTATTGTACCAGACATGATGATGAATACCCAAGAACCAGGAGAGATTACTTTTTACTGCAATACGTAATTTACTAGGAAGAAAGATTGCTCACACTAACACAATTAAAACCGCATGGAATTTTAAGCAGATATTTACAACACTTGAGGTCACTGCAATAGCAACAGGACATGGCAACGAAATTATTACAGTAGTACACTACACACTACAGTTAATTTTATGCAGTTAGGATTTAACACTGCATCTTTACATTTGTTTACATTTCTCTCTATTGAGAATGGTGCCATGTGGAATCTGTGAAGGTAATTTTTGATAAACTTCAACTTTTTGTAATAGCTTTGTGTACATTTCATGGTAGTAAATGATAAAATAGATATATGAACATATACTTTATACATTCATGATGTCCTTTTATTTTCTTTTTCAATATTTCTAGGCTACATAGTTTATGAGTTTTTTCAAATTGTTGCAAATTTCTAAAAAGTGTTCCAATATATTTGTTGAAAAAAACTTCATAAATGAACCCATGTTGTTCAAATTCATCTTGTTTAAGGGCCAACTGTTCGTGCAAAAATGCACAAATTCTGTGTATACTTCAACTAATTTTCACATAGTGAGGACACTTAAGCAACACCTACACAGGTCACAGAATAGTATTTCAAAATACCTTTCCTGCTCCTATCACTCCAAGTAACCATCATTCTTATTTCTAATAGGATAGAAAAGTTTTGTTGGTTGTGTTCGGGGTGTGTGTTTGTGGGGGTGTGTGTGTAGGGGATATTGTTTATAAATGTGGGTGCTTGTGAGTCTTTGTTTTCTTTAGGCTGACTTTATGGTGATGAGATTGGTCAAGGATGTTGTTTATAACAATAGTTCATTCATTCCATTTATTTACAGTTTTCTATTATAGGAATATATTCACAATTGATCTATTCATTAAATTGTTGATAACCATTTGGTTTGTTTCCAGTTTAGAGCAAGTACAGATAATGCTTTCATTTGCATTTTGGTTTTATCTCTTGATGAACAAATGCATACATTTCTCTTTGACATCTACAACTGGATGGAATTGTTGGATCATGAGTACCAAAAACAGATAATGCCAAATTTTCATTTTTATCTATCACATTCTTTCTAAACAATATGTGAGCTGTTAGTTCTTTCAATTTTAGAAGCCTGGTGGTTGTGTAGCATTCTCTCTTTTAGATTGCTTTTCTCCTGATTGTATGTCTTGTATTTCCCTTATGATTAAAAGAACATCTTCAAAACTTATTGGCCATTTAGGTATCCTTCTGATTTAAATGTTTCATCACGCATCTTGTCCATTTTATTTATGGGATTCTCTGTAATTTGCTGATTGATTTGTTAGCTTTCTTGTCTTCCTTTGTTTGAAAAGAAAGCTTTTTTTTTTTTTTTTTTTTACATTTGTATGACTCTTTTTCTGGATTTCGTAAATGCCCTTTATTAGGGTATGTAAATTCTCTTCATCACTACTTTATTTTTTTATTAAATGAATATGTGAATATGTTTTATCTAATGCTTTTATTGGTGTTTCATTTTATTTATTTATTTGTTTAGTGTTTCATTTTATGAACACACATGTTTTCTCCTGATTTACTCATCAAGGTGAAATTATATTCATAAAGTTTTGAATTTCAAGGAACCCTGTTGGGATGGTGCATGATCCGCCCCTCCCAAGCCACCAGAAACTTTGGTGGAGGTACCCGTGAATGTGAATGAAAGCCCCTCCGGGCTTTCCACCACCTAGAATCTGGAAAGCCACATACCCTGTGGGTCAGGGCAATATGTCTTTTGTGTGCTTATTCAAGACATATAGTTCCATTTAATCCTCCTCCCGTAGGTAGGTAATCATATCTCTGTATCTTTTATCTGTATTTCTTGATCCCTGTGCCTCAGTGGTCTCAACTTCTGTGAGTTTAAGCAATCACTCTGTACCCTGCAGTAACAATACTAATCTTGTCTCTAGGGCGGGTGCAAAAGCAGTTAAAGATTTAACTGCACCACCCAGCTTCCTCACTTGGGAATAATAAAAGACTGGAACCCTTGACAGTCATGAGAGAGAGACAAAGCCAGAGGCAGGCAGAGAGCCTGCAAGGAGACAGCAAGAGAACCGGCAAACTGCAAGAGAGCCTGCAAAGAGAGACAGAAGCAAAGCAAGAGGGCCAAAGCCAGAGCTAGAGAGCTAGAGCTAGAAAGCCAATGCTAAAAAGCCAGAGAGAGTCTGAGCCTGCTTCATAGGTCTCTCCTGACTGACCTCGGGTCTGTCAGCTTACATCAGATTTCCATGTCCATGTCATTATTTCATCCGCCAGACATCCCGTGGTTTGGGACCCACTCTCTGCTGAGACTGGTCCCTAGTGGTAACAGAACCCTTTTAATTGTGGCCTAAACCCAATTGTGCAAGATGGTCATTCATATATATCATTCAAAATATTGCACTTAGGATTAGGCATACCCATTTATGAGAGAGATTGACCTGAGGCTATCAAGTATTTCTTCTTTTTTCTGAACTTGACAGTTTGTGTAAGATTCATTTTTTTTTTCCAATGAAAGTTTCAAATAACTCACCAGAGAAACACATTGTTTTTGTTTGGGAATTTATTTAATCAGATATTTAATTTCTTCAATGATACAGGACTGTGGAAAACCTCTGTTTTTTTATCACTTTTAATAAGTTGTGTGTGTGTGTGTGTTTTTTCCCTCAACTTTTGAGATAACTCAAAATTTTCTTATCTTGTTATATATTGGCTTAGATCTAAATGTCAGTGAAATTGAAACAGAAACAACATAGAGCTATATCCATTGTTAATCATAGAAAATTCTTCTTTATCCCATTCCTTTAAAATTCTCTATAATTGTTTTTTTCTCTGTAATATTTATGCCCCATCATTTAAATGTAATTCAACACATATAAAAATATGCACATAAACCTAAGCATTATTTCTCGGTTATCAAGGCAGATAAGTAACAACTTACAGGTATTTGGGCCCATGGTTTTGACTCCTGGTCTTACCTATACTGAATAACTAACACTTGACAGGAAAAAGAAAGGTAAAACAATTATGTCATTGTGGCAAAAATATGAAATAGTATTTAAATTTTGCAGTTAAAGTGATGGGGCAGCTCTTTGCATATAACAGAAAACATAATATAAAGAATGTCATCTGCTTCATTTGAGATTAACATCCAGGAGAAATTTTATGAAATATTAACAGGAACAGAATTAAATTACATATAGGTTGATTCTAAAGATTTACAATGTTCCCTATAATACTGATATTAGATAGAAACTGGCATCATTATTTCTCCAACAACAACAAAAAAATTCAAATTTAAATATAGTAATATATGAAGTAACCAAGTTCCATTATGATTGAACACTGATGGGTCCATTGTATGAGGCACTATTGTATAAGTCAAACTACTGCGTATTCCCCTCCCACTTCAAAGCAATTCCTACAGGAAATATTAGCCATAGGTTCTTACTATTGATGCATATCTTTCTTTTAGCCAATCATTTCATCATAAATAAGTACACCATTTGTCATCATTTTGATTATAATACAAAAGAAAAGCAGAATGAAAATTCAGTGGATTTATGGGGTGCTTAGGTTAAATGTCTGCCTTCAGCTCCGGTCATGTTCCCAGGGTCCTGGGACGGAGCCCTGCAGCTGGCTCCTTGTTCAGCAGGGAGCCTGCTTCTCCCACTCCCTCTGCTGTTCCCCATGCTGGTACTTTCTCTCTGTCAAATAAACGAAAGTCTTAAAAAAGGAAGAATAAAAATTTAAAAAAGAAAGAAGAAAAATTTAAAAAGAAAAGAAAAAGAACGAAAGAAAGAAAAAAGAAAGAAAGAGAGAGAGAGAAAGAAAAGAAAATACAGTGGCTTTATTCAGAATATGGAAGGAATAGCTAATTTATAATATCAAGGAAGCCATAGAACACACCACACCCAACTCTCACCCTGCTTAGGAATTACATTGTTGTATATAATTGCTCAGTATTATGCCAACTATTTTAAACCATTTAGCCATCAGACCATGTGAGACGTTTTTTAATAAAATCTGGTGTTTAGATGTGTTGACCAGTGTTTTCAATACATTTTTTTTTTCTCCTGTAGCTCATGACAATGGAAACATTTCTGCCGAGTCTATACAAAGTCACAAACAAAGTCACCAGCCTGGAGCTTGTCACCCAATAATAGACTCCGTCATTTATGAGTTCCCATTTTATGGCACTACTGAAATGCTTTCACCTGAACCATTACTGAGCAACCTGAATCGTGGGGATAAATCTGCCACTGTGTTCTGCATACAATGACAGATCATCTAAGGGTGAAAGAGTCTCAGTGAAGACTGAAGAGAGCAACTTCTCTCACCCCTCCCACAGCCTATGTATATGCATGCCTGAGTAAGATGAAACTCTGCTTTCTTACAATGTTATTTATTGGAAACTGTGACTCCATTGCATTTTTCACTCACAATTTGACAATTTCTCCTACAATGTACTTGCTGCAGTGAACACAAACTTCTCTTCTGTTGAAACTGCTGTCAGCGAAGGAGAATTAATTTCCTTCATACTGATTCTCAGTTTGAGCACCTATGTGTCAGGCATTCTGCTGGCATTTTACATTTATTATTTCATTTAGTTTTTATGGAAGACTTTACAGAATAAATTTTACTCTCTCCTTTTTGAAAATGTCCAGGTCACAAACCTAGTAAGTGGTGGAATAACTATTCAACCCTGACTTTCCCTAATTCTGAAATGCCCAAATTCCGAGATCCCCCCCTAAAGACCACCACCAGAGTCCAGAGTCAAAGCCAAACAGCAAAGATCGTTTATTGCGAGTTCGAACCCGGACCTCCACGCACTCATTACCGGTGACGCTAAGAGGCCCCGAGCATACCTTTAGCGCAGCTTTTATAGGTAAGGACAAACAAGTTACAGAGAAGGTAGGGGAATTTCCACAGTTACAAGCACATGATTGGTTGACATTCTCCTAAGTTTTCTGGTTGCCTTTAGATTGGCCTGGGCCCCCCAGCAAACCATAAGGCACCAGATGGTAGGGTAGGGGGCTCTGGGAGTGGTCAGGTAGCCACATTCCTGGGGCCAGATGGCAGCTATCTCTCGTTCTCAGATCTGAAGGCACAGAGAGAGGGGCTGTGTGATTACAGGGTGGCTATAGGAGGGCTGCTAGTGTTTTTCCACTTTCTTAGGGTCTAGCAAGTGAGTGTACAGAATCCAGGTGACTGTTAGAGGTATAAGGCATAATGGTCCTAATTCGATTTTTCACGCTTCTCAATTCCAAACTCTCTGCCCTTTAAGCCTATAGCATCACCAGTATTTGTGCATATATTATTAACACTACTTTCTTTTTAAATTTAGAAACTGGGATATATACATATAACTGCAGTGTACTGTTATATGTACAATTAAATCATAATGATAAAACAAATGATAGACTCACAAGTCAATTTAATACTTTAAAAATCCTTGTTTGTTCCTTGTTGACTTCATTTGGTAGTAGTATCCACTTATCCTATAGTATATCTTATGAAATCTCTTTCTTTTTTTTTTAAAGAGTGCCTTTTTTTAAAAGATTTTATTTATTTATTTAACAGAGAGAGAGAGAGAGAGAGAGAGATATCACAGGTAGACAGAGAGGCAGACAGAGAGAGGGAGAATCAGGTTCTCTGCTAAGCAGAAAGCCGGATGCAGAGCTTGATCCCAGGACCCTGAGATCATGACCTGAGCGGAAGACAGAGGCTTAACCCACTGAGAAACCCAGGCGCCCCTCCTTCTTTTCTTTAGGGTGTTACTATCAATGTAGTAATTGTATGTATATATATATACAACTATATATGTAGTAACTTGGTTTTTGCCTGTGTTTTCAATTTATATAAGTGAAATTATAATATATTCTTTTGGGACTTGCTGTTCTAAGTCAACTTTTTGCTTTTGAGAATCATCCAATGTTATGCCTGCAGCTTCAGCTTATTCATCTCTTGATGGACACTTGGATGGTTCCCAGTGTTTTACCCTTATGAACTGGGCTACTAGAAAAATTCTGATTTTCTGTCTGCAGAAGCACATGTACAAGATTGTCTCTAGAGTATGTACCTAGTAGAGGGATTGCCGGATCTAAACCTATGTATGTGTCAACTGCATGAAGTAATGCCAAATCCTTTCCCAAAGTGGCTGCATCAATCTGCAATAAGACAAACAGTTGCTAAGAAGTTAATGAAAGTGTCCCTAGTTCCCTATGTTTGCCAATAATCGGTTCTAACTTCAAAATGTTTATCAAATTGGTCACTATGGTATTGACTCATATTTCTCTGCTTCCTAATGCCCATTTATTATTCATGTTTCATTTTCTAGAAAATCCCTGTTCACATGTTTTTTGCTAGTGGCCTTTTTCTCTACTGATAAACACACATACACACATTTACTCACTTATATATCATGAATATTCTCTCTGGATTTTTTTCTGAGTTATATTTGTGGAAAATATTTTCCACTTATCTTTTCACTCAGGATGTCTATAGAGTAACAGAAGTTCTTAAATTTACTAAATTCATCTATAATTTCCTTCTTCTTTTTTTTAATAATTTGTGAATCTTGTTTAAGAAATTCCCACCCAAAGCCATAAAGTTATTCTATTAGATAATCTCCCCAAAACATATAGATTTCCCTTGCACATTTAAGTTAGTGATACATCTGGACCAATTGTTTGTGTTGTGAGATAAGTATTCACCTCCTTCTCATGTAATGATAATGATTTTTACATTCCCATTTATTTCTTAGTCTACCATATCCCTAAAAATGTGTAAGCTCTGTCATAAATTTATGACATATGCATGAGTACAATTCTGTTTGGATTGAAATTTCAGTTATGTTAAATATATAGATTAGTCTAAAAATCATAGTTATATTTTATATCTTTAATATTTCTATAAAATAATACTTCTTTTATAGGACTTATTTAATATTTTGTTTGGTTTTTTAAAGATATTTTTTAAAAACTTCATTTATTTATTTGACAGAGAGAGACAGAGACAGAAACAGACAGAGACAGAGAAGAGCAGGGGGAGAAGGAAAAGGAAAAGCAGGTTCTGGGCTGAGCAGGGAGCCCCATGTGGGGCTCCATTTTAGGACCCGAGATCATGACCAGAGCTGAAGTCAGATGCTTAACTGACTGAGCTACCCAGGCATCCCTTATTTAATATTTTAAATAAAGTTTTAATTTTCCAATAAATATCATTGTTAGATTTGCTATTATGCATTTTACATATTATTTGTCATATGGCATCTTATTTTAGTTTTTTGTACATTCTCAATATTACACTAAAATAATGTCTTCTTTTTTCCCAATTTACTAACTTTATAATCATTCAGTGACATATTACTATATTGGCCATCTTTTCTATATGTATTGTCACAACCATACAGTTTCCTTTCTTTAATCTGTTAATATGTTAAATCATATTGAACCTTTTTCTGTTATTAAATTAGAATCTCTAAGGAAAAAAATACAAATGGTTCATTATATAATATTGTATTGTCTTTTAATACACATTAAAAGTGTTATTGCTTGCCTTTTTTGTTTTAACTTCTTATTTTTAGAAGCTTAGTATTTTTCTGTTTCTTCAATTCTCTTCAAGGATATACATGAGATTAGACTTATCTCTCCATAAATGTTTCGGAAAAAAATCTATTTTAAAGTTATTTGATTTTTGTGTGGAAAAATCAGAAGTTACTGATTCAGATTCTCTGAAGTTACATGTCTTTTTAGAGAGAGCATGTGATATGATAAGCACTGGGTGATATACTCAACCAATAAATCATTGAACATTATATCAAAAAATAATGATGTACTATACCTTGGCAAATTCAATTAAAATAAAAAATAAATTCTTTATAGCTGAGCCAAATTAATTATTCAGGGAATTTGTTATAACTTAATTCATTTTTTTTAAATTATTAGCATAAAACTTTTCAATTTTAGCATCTGATATTTAAATTTTAAAATCATTTATCTTACTTTTAGTCACATTTTATTCTTATAGTTTGTGTGTATATTCCTTTTTAATCTTACCAGAGATTATCTATTTGTCTCAAACAATTCAAACACTCTTGAGTCAATGCATCATTTAAAAATTACTAAAAAGCTTCAGATATTTGAAATTACTCAAAATTACTCAAATCAATAGATATAATGCGAAAAAGAGTCTGGAAAATTAACATTAATATGATCCCAGTTTCACATTTAAGAAATTGTCAGTAATCACATGATTTTGTTGTAGAGTGGTACTCCATCTCAAGGCTATCCTTACTTTTCTAAGATATGATAAAAGGGAAATACTTGTGAAGCACTTATTCATTGCAAATCAATACTTAGAGAGCTGAGTAAGCTAAGCATTTCAAGTAGTAGAAACTCATCACCATGGGAGAAAGTATAATATTTAATAATGAAAATTGTTATTATAAAATGCATCATTTCATCCCAACTTAAGAGTAGTAAAAATTGTACCAATACATACAGCTTTCTTCTTTATAATGCTTTTATGTTATGTACCTTGTAGTACAATTTTCAATCCCCTTTGAAAAGGAAAAGGCATTTTCATTTTCTGAAGTGCGATTTTATCAGTACACTTGTAGGAAAGAGTTACTGAATTAAAATAAGTATTATGTTGTGGTATATAAAGGTTTGTTTTTGTTGTTGTTGTTGTTGTTAATGATTTTATTTACTTGACAGAGAGAAATACAGCCAGAGAGGGAACACAAGCAGGGGGAGTGAGAGAGGGAGAAGCAGGCTTCCCGCCAAACAGGGAGCCCGATGCGGGGCTCAATCCCAAGTCTCCGGGATCATGACCACCCGAGCCGAAGGCAGTTGCTTAACCAACTGAGCCACTCAGGCGCCCCGGTTTTTAAAAATCATCATTTGCCTCTTTAGGAAAGTGCAAATGTCTTGAAATACACACACACACACACACACACACACATTACTATATATATTACTATATATAGTATGTATACTTATATACACATATGTATGTGTGTGTATGCATATATATATAAATATATATATGTTTAATAGAATAATAGCAATAAGAGAGTAAAGATTGAATCCCTTTAAACAGTAGAAAGAGCTATTTGACATATACACCAAAGTGAATATTTGGGGTACTGAAAAAATATTTCACCACCTGCAATCCTTAGTTAAAAATTATACCTTGACTCCCAGATCAAGATGTTAGGGTCCATGACCAAAGGAACGAGGCTGATACAAAGCGAAAGTCAAAGAAAGCTTTATTTCAGGCCAAGCATTGAGAATTATACTGACTGGTCAGAGTCATCTCTATGAAGAGAGAGCAACCTCGCCTATTTTCACAGGCTAGGTTTTATAAGGCAAAACCCCAAACCAGCAGCTGACTGCAGTCATGAAGCTGCCCAGAGTTAATTTTTTTATCTCCATTGTTCAGGATCTGGGAGGCTAGGGGTTACATGTGTGCTTTTTATTATCAGAGTCAGGTCCTTGAAGAGCAGAGTCAGCTTGTGCTGGTTCGCCCTTGTTTTCCCGAGTTCCATTATCAGGAACTGGCTGCTCATATTTTCCTGGAACTGCTTTTCTGAGTGAGCTTTTGTTTGGGTAGAGTCAGCTCCTATGTGTTTTACAAACAACAAAATGGCTACCTGGACATAATGGGGTCACTCTGGCTAAATTGGCCCTTACACAAGAGACACATGGGAAACTGAGATTCTAGAGCTTCTTAGATAATGCAGACATTTTCAATACCCCTTACTTAATACAGATGTTTCCAATAACTTTCCACTATGTTTGCTGGCATAAGGTAGAAGGAGGATATAGCAAGGAGAGAAGTGACAAAGTTAACTCCCCTTTCTATCCCAGAGAAGTTGAAGACAGTGAAGATATGAAAGGCTGGTTCTCATATTTTTCCTACCTCAAAACCAAACTACAACATGGGAATTGGAGTTTTAGAAGCCTCAAATGAATGGAGAAGCCTGAGCTGCATTTTCAGGGGCCTGAAAAGAGGGTATCCTGGAGGATAGACTCAGTGTAGAGAGATGGCATGTTGGGCAATGGAGAATAGCTAGTTGAGCTGGAAGCAGCACTATGGCATCCACTTTAACCTTATCTAGTGCATCTAGCACTTTCTTTATATCCTGTTGGGGACAAAGCACCAAGAGCACCAACAAATGGAAGAGGCTAAACAATCAAGACAAAACAGTCACTGTGATTGGAAATTTTGATATAGCACCATGAGCATTAGTTTTCCGTGATAGCTAGTAAAGCTTGAACCAGGTGGGACTAATTATGCTCAAGGATCTCCAATCTAGGGCAGATAAGCACAGATCTGCATCTGAAAGCAGAAAGAATTTAGTGATTTCATCTGGGATCTCAGGATGCCTCCTCTCTACCTACAAAATTTAAGGTCGCAGAACCACAGAGCTTCAGTCCCATTTATTCTCAGAACACTGTATAAAAGTAAAACTCAATGCTGAACGTTAATGTAGAGAATATTTATCTAATCAAAATGACAAGATAATTTCATTGACCTAAATTGATCCATGTGGAAGACAGACTTATGACTCCCAACAATGTCCAAGTCCCAATTCCCAGAACCAGTGAAAATGTTATATTACATGATAAAAGGGAATAAAAGGTAAATATGGAATTAAGGAATATCTGACCTTAAATAGGTAGACTAGTCTAATGTAATTACAAACATCCTTAAAAGTGGAGATGGGAGGCAAAAATCAAGGTCAGAGTTATGTGATGTGAGCAAAACTCAATCCTTGGTAAGAAGTCTCTCCCCTAGAAAGAGAAGGAATGCAGCCCTGTCAACACCTTCATTTTAGCTAAAGAAAATGTCTAACAGAATGGTAAGAAAATATTTTTTTGTTTCTTGAATCTACCAAGTGTGTGGTAATTTGTTACACCTTCAATAGAAAATTAATACAATGAGATTAAACTGAAATTTTATGTTTTTGTTTATTTCTTTGCTCTTTTTCCTCTACTGAAGGACAGAGACTTTATTGGGGGGAAATAAACCCATATATAGAATAGTAAAAAGAAATATACTATAAATATACTTGCTACTTTGCCAGACAGCTCTCAAAAATGGAGAAATGACCAAATTTATATATGTCTTCTGATCTTTTTCAAGTGCCTAATATAACTCATTTTTTTTTTTTTAAGATTTTGTTTATTTGACAGAAACACAGCCAGAGGGGGAACACAAGCAGGGGGAGTGAGAGAGGGAGAAGCAGGCTTCCCGCTGAGCAGGGAGCCAGATGTGGGACTCAATCCCGGGTCTCTGGGATCATGACCCGAGCCTAAGGCAGTCGCTTAACCAACTGAGCCACCCAGGTGCCCCTCGTTTTTTTTGTTGTTGTTTTTTTCTTAATTAAGCTTAAAAAAAGCTATATATGGAATGTCTGGGTGGCTTAGTCAGTTAAACATCTGCCTTGGGCTCAAGTCATGATCCTGGGCTCCTGGGATTGAGTCCCATATCTGGCTTCTTGCTTAGTGGGGAGCCTGCTTCTCCCTCTGCCCCTC
>PITA01012265.1:0-14713 GCA_004023965.1 Spilogale gracilis
AAGATCTAGGAATGATGATAATATGTATCACGAACCTAGGTATCCCGTGAGATAGTCAGGAGCAAACCAGACAGCCCTAGGTAGTTTATTTCACTGATATACTGAGTTTACTAGGTCACCAGAATTGACAAGAGAAATTATTCTCTGATTTATCCCTCAGGGGTTGATACCCCACAACTTCCACAGAGATGTCATAAAGATGTCATTACTGTGGTAATGAAATGCCCATCTCACTGATATCTACTATCTAATCTTACCCATGAGAAAGAACATCCTTCAGGATCTATTTCCACATCTGGATCGACTAAAGTTACTGAAGACCATTCAACCTTTCCCTAAAAAAACAGGTTTTTATAAACGTGTTCAAGAACTGTCCATATCCCTAATGGCATTTTAATGATACAATCTATATTCAATTGCAAATAGAAAACAAACAAACAAACAACCTGACACTTCTTGAAGTCAGATTCTTTGAAAAACAGGATATATTCTTTTTTAAATTTTGCTAAGACGATTGAGGTTTCTAGTGGTCACCAATAAAACAGTAAAAACAAGCAAGACGAGTCCAGTTGAAACACTCACTTTATTGTTGACTGATTGAAATTTATCGTGCTTAAGGTGCTGAAATACTGAGGTGCTAGTCAGAAACCTTCTTAGTATGGGTCAGACCCTACTGGCTAATTCACACAAAGATTTTATTTTATCTTTTGTCATTTTCCCCAAGTCAGTGATGATAGCTTTAGTTGATAGGTAGCAGGCATGTGAGTAGAGCAGGAGATCCAGCTCCTTGGTCTGTTGTATTCATACATAAAAAAGTTTGGAAAGCTGATAAAGGTATTTCATTAATTAAGCCTTAAAACCACTGAAACCGAATCCATACCAAGGTTTCTGCTTGAGACGTGTTCCTCAAAAGATATTATTTCTTTCAACATACACAAAGATAAAAAGGCATATTAAGGGAAGGAATGTCACCTACACAGTTTATCAGCTTCTCAACATGACAGAGAAAAGGCAAAGTTCCTTCATTTGGACATTGGGTCTCCTCTTCACATACTCTGCCAAAATACATAGTCAGGCCAAAAGATGGAGGAGTCTTGATAATTTGTTCATCTTTTAAACCTTGCTAATAAAGATGAGTAAATGCCCATCACATGGACATTAACTAGTCTAATCAGATGGACCAAACAGGTCACTTTGCAGAACCTACTTTCATATATAAACTAGTCACCGCACACTAATACAGAACTCATCCTTTTCCGTAAAACTGCTCTCTCTATAACATTTCTATGGTTTGACATCACTGGAAAGGCGCAATGCGATTTAAGAAATGAATTGTTACACCCACAAAAAATAGTATAGTATTTATGGCGTGTCGCTAAGTGCCTCTTCTTTTTAATTAGTTTCCTATTCCTAGGCTTTCCTTTTGTTCCTGCAATTCTTATTAGGACCACTGAAACAGAATCCAGTAAGAGAGTTCTCACCAGTTGAAATGACTTTAAAATCAGTAAGTTTCTTGTTGTCATTGGATGAGCAAGGGAGGGATCAACCACAGAAAGTGGACACCCAAGAGACCTCTCCTAAAAACCAGTCCCACAGTCCTATGACTCGAATTTAGAATCCTACAGAGGGGATAAAATAAAAATGTTATGGTCTATCCCACTATCTAAAATTCTCTCAGAAGCTTAAACCAGACATAAATTATTAAGAATGTCAGAGGTACAGTTTCTGTTATATGACTACTAATCAGTTTTTCCCAAAATTTGCACACAATAACTCATATAGATGAGAATTGATACATACTGAATATAAAAAGCTAAAGCAAGAAAACAGTGTTAAATCGCTTAATGTTTTTGTTCACACATTTTCCCCTTCAAAATAAATATCTTACATATGCATCCTTTATCCTTCTATCCTGCAATATTAATAAAAATATAAAGCTTTAAAACTGTTAAATCTATCAGCATTTATAAATATAATAAACAAATTAAATACTTTTCTTTAGAAGACATTTAAATAAGTGATACATAACAAAACCTTCTTACCATTTATGATAATGTATCATTAAAATTAAAGAAAGATATGAAAATAGAAGAATTCTCCCATTAATATAAAAGAATCAGGGGCTGTTAAGTGTGATGGATGATCCAAGTCCGGAGGCCTTGCTTTTGAAACAGAATGCTGGGTTAGGAAGTAAGAGCTTTTCCTGGTTAATCACTTAGAAAATTAGCTCTTTCTCAGAGTTTCTTCCCTGGAATTCCTGACCCATTTAGACCTGTGATCTTGGTGACCTCACAGGCCTTTGTTTCTCACACAATCTTCTCTAGAAGGATCACACTGTGACTTGAAACAGACAGACTGAACTCCCCACTGGAGTTGTGCTGACTACAGTTTGAGAGTGGCAAGATGGCAAAGCAGCGCGCACACACACACACAGATCATTCTCCAGCACACAGATGTGGCAGCTTTTACATGCTTCTGGGCTGTAACAGAAGGCCAGGACTTTTCATTTGTAAGGGATCTGGGCAGCAAAAAGGAAAAAAAAAAAAAAAAAGGCTGCTTGATGTTTAGTAGTTTGTCAAGGTAAATAATCTGAACTGAACAGCTGTAGTAAATACCAAAGTCCCAATTCTCATTAACAAAATTCTCAATTAACAAAACAAAAATACTTTTTTTTCCTTAACAGAACTGAAAAAATCCCAACAGTGTGTCATGTGCAAGGCTAGCCTGCCTCCAGCTACAGCTAGTGCACAATGTCACATTTGTCATCCGTTCCTCACTCTTTTAATTCTTCCTCCTTTGGAAAGTGCTCCTGCTTGCAGGCCACGTCCACCAGCAGATGAAGATCTAGAAAGAAAGAAGGTTTGTTTACTCACTCTTAGCCTCTCGGATGTAGAGTTCGATAGGTAAGTCTTCAGACAAGAAGAACAAGTTGCTCATGTTTAAATGTAGAATTGGATCTAAAATTATATTATCTCATGAGATTCTCAGCTTTCGGTCATTCCTGTACCTCTAAAGCACACAAATGCAGCCCGGTTGTTAACCCAATGAGACCAACAAAGCGTACAGTTTATATGTCTTCAGTGATGTGGCTGAGCCTTTCATTTCAACTGCTTTTTATTATAAGTGAAAAATTAAGGAAAAATGTCAAAGGGATCAAAGTGAAATATACACACACAAATAAAAATTCATTTCTTTGATACTATAACAGTGAGTGGGTGGGTGGCTTGTAAGAATATGGCAAAGTCATGTCTTCAGAAACACAATGTTAAAATAAGTAATCACTATTTTTCCAAAATTGACTGACTCCATAAAATTTCCACTTACTGACAACACAGCTGTTCTCTTGTAGAAATACCCATCTGAACTCTCTCTAGAAAAGAAACATATCCTTCATGGAAGTCAAGAGACAAAGAGGGCTGCTTCAACAAGAATGGAAAGAACTAAGGGCGCCTAGGTGGCGCACGCGGTTAAGCATCCAACTCTTGTTTTGGGTTTAGGTCCCAATCTCTGGGTCATGACCTCAGGGCCCTGCCTCTGGCTCTGAGCTCAGTGAATCTGCTTGGGTTTCTCTCTCCCTCTCCGGTTGCCCTATCCCCCTCCCAAAATAAACAAATCTTAAAAAAAGAAAAGAAAAGAAAAGGAAAGGAAAGGAAAGGAAAGGAAGAAAGAAAGAAAGAAAGAAAGGAAGGAAGGAAGGAAGAAAGAAGGGAAGAAAGAAGGGAAGGAACTGAAAAGTGAACTCTCAGCTCAGGTACTATATTTTGTAAGACAAAAAACTAAGATCATGTATAGAAGTAGAGCTAAAGGGCCTGAGTAACACAGGCAGTAAAAAGACCCTATGTGGCTTCTAGACTCATGTTACTTAATTTTCAACTTCAAGAACAATATATATACTTCTGGATTATAACTTCTAGACCAAGGAACCCTCCCTTTTAGGTTTGCTCTGAAGCTTACAATTTTGCTGTAGTAGCATTCGGGAATTAAACTAAACTATACAGCATGAGTTCTTGTCTAGACACAGACTTTTACTATTATATTTCCAGAACACGGCTTTTGTGGGATTGACCAACAGAGTGGGCAAGAGAGGTCATTCAATAAAATAATTCTACTATCATATTTGAGAAAATCCAGAAAGCATATGGAATAGTAACTACTTTTGCCATACTTTGTATGTAAAAGGTGGACCAGACACCAGGGGCAGATGAACTCATCTGGTGAACAACACTACAACCTATCCACAAAGAACAAATGATTTGGGGCACCTGGGGGGCTCAGCTGGTTAAACATCTGCCTTTGGCTCAGGTCATGATCCCAGGATCCTAGGATTGAGCACCACATCAGGCTCCCTGTTCAGCAGGAAGTCTGCTTGTCCCTCTCTCCACTAGCCCCTGCTTTCTCTATCTCTCTCTCAAATAAATAAACAAAATAAAATTAAAGCATCAAGCAATTTACCCAGGTGAGCATCTTATTTATCACTTAAAATTCACTTCTTGTACATCCATGATCATAGGAACATTATTCACAATGACCAAAAGATGGAAGCAATCCAAGTGTCCAAGGACAGATGAGTGGATAAACAAAGCGTGGTATATACATGCAACAGAATAGTAACTAGCTATTAAAAATTAGGAAATTGACACATGCTACAACACCGGTGAGTCTTGAAGATATTAAGCTAATTGAAATAAGTCAGTCACAAAAAGACAAATACCGTAGAATTCCACTCATTTGAGTGCCCAGAGCAGTCAAATTTCTAGAGACAGAAAGTGGCATTGTGGCTGCCACGGGCTGCAGGCTCTTATGGGAGTTACTGTATAATGGACACAGTTTCAGTTTAGGAAGATGAGAAAAGTTCTGGAGATTGATGGTGGTGTTGCTAGTGTAACAGTGTGGATGTGCTTCATGCCACTCAACTGTACAAAAGGCTTTAACACACTAAATTTTATGTTATGTATATTTTACCACAAAACGGTTATGCTTTTCAGTCTGCATAATAACAAAAAATAGTCTTATATTTATATAAGATCTTTTGTCAAGTAGTTAAAGTGCATTAATATTAGGTCACCTAATTAATCCTAAGGTGTAAACTGCTACCAGAAGCAAGAACCTCTACTCTAAGCTATATGGTTGATAAGTAAAGCCAGAGGTTTCTCAACCTTGGTGGCACACTGGAATCACCTGGGGATCTTTGAAAAAATACTGATGCCTATGGTTCCTAATGCCAAGAATCTGGTTTAATTGCTGTGGAGTGCTACCTAGGCATCCGGATATCTAAAAGCTGCCCAAAAGATATAGGAATAACACCTAATGATGAACATTTTCTAAACACCTCAGCTCCATATCAGAAGAAGGACAGGCCATATGGTAAAAGAACATGTAAAAGGTAAAGGCTAGTAAAGCCACTACAGATTTCACATGGGGAGGCAGACTGAAGAACAGCAGCAATAAACCTGATGAACAAATATCATTGATTTCATGCTTATTAAGACTTCATCATATTGATAGGTTCAAATCATGGACACGAACATATCACAGACAAGCATGTTTAAAAAAGCAATAGCCTGGGGTGGCCTGGGTGGCTCAGTAGGTTAAGTTTCTGCTTAGGCTCAGGTCATGATCCCAGGGTCCTGGGATTGAGCCCCACATCAGGCTCTCTGCTCAGCAGGAAGTCTGCTTCTCCCTCTCCCTCTGTCTACTGCTCTGCCTACTTGTGCTCTCTCTCTCTCTCTCTCAAATAAATAAAATCTTTTTTAAAAAGCAACAGTTCTATAATAGCCTCAGAATGAGTTATGTAAAGGAGTGTGCACAAACAAACCCCCTTAATTCACGATTGGGCTTTAAATTTGCATTTGGCACGCAGCTTCCAATAATGAGCTTCTAAACACAGTCATTTTATTAAAGTGAACTTCCTTCATTAACAAAGCTGCTGGTCAAGAGTTCAGAGTATAAATGCCAATAAAAATACAAGAAGACATAACTATCCTGGTGCTACTAGAGGTTTATATGACTTCATTTACAGAAGCGTGCATACTCATCCAAGAAGGTAAGTATTTGGGGATTATAGTAGCTCAGTTGGTTTGAGAGCTGAAAGGCCTTGAGGGACAGGAACATTGCATCTACTTGTTTGAGAATGTTAATTCCTAGCCAGAGCACCCTCTAAGGTTTGGGGATTACTGTCTCAACGAAGTTTCATCCATTATCCAATAGCTACAAAATGGGAAATCCTTTCTTTAGAAATGAATAGAACTTTGCTTCTAAACACTCACTTTCCCTTAACCAGAAAGTAAATAAACCCCCATCAAAACAGGAATGAGTATAGATTTTACCATAAGATTAGTATTTGGGTATATCCAGTTTAGGGTGATATCATCACAGAAATTGGAGGAGCATGACTGAATCTAATTTTCTTTACCTCTTGGTATATTTTTTATCCAAAACCTTTTTCCTTAAGTTAACATGTGCTCAAAAAGCCTACACACAGCATGGAATGACTGTGATTGACAATCTCCTTCCAACAAAACCACATCTATTAAAATCAATACAATCTGGATACTTAACCTGAAGTCTCTTATTTGAAAAAAATTCAAAGAAAGCTTGAAGTGTGAGAAGATGCTCCTACTTAAGCCAGGCAGACACATTTTCAAAATAATCCAGTTACAGAAGGGCACTGAGAAGTTCTGCAATATAGGATGCCCTATTCAATAGGATATTGAGCAACATAATGATATTCCAACAGTTGATGTTAGAATCACAGTATTTCAGAATTTGGAGGCAAAGGGGTCTTTAGAGGTGATTTCATGAAATTTCTTTATCTTTATCATAAATAATTTATTGTGAAAGTTGAAACCCTACTGAGGGGAGATATTCCTAATGATAGTGACAGTTGAAATTTAAGTGATACTTTAGGAATTTCACATTTGGTTCTTATCATTACTACTGGGATTGAGTCCCACATCAGGCTCCCTGCTCAGCAGGACACCTGCTTCTCCCTCTTCCACTCCCCCTGCTTGTATTCCCTCTCATGCCATCTCTCTGTCAAAATAAATAAATAAAATCTTTAAAAAAAAAGTGACACCAAAAATAAAAAGGTGACACCAGTCATTTGAAAGGTATTTAACAGTAATAAACATAATATGTATTATGAAAACGATAATTATTGCTACCATGTACTGACTAGTTACTATGTACCAGGCTGGTTATATGTTTTACATCATCATTATCTTCATTTCATAGGTGAAGTAACTGAGGTTCAGTAAAGCAAATATGTCCAAGATTACCATGGTAAATATTTCCAGATTTTAATTTAGAATTTTATTTAGGAGTGCCACGGTGGCTCAGTCAGTTAAACGTCTGCCTTTGGCTCAGGTCCTGATCCCAGGGTCCTGGGATGGAGCCCCACATTGAGCTCCCTGCTCAGTAGGGAGTCTGCTTCTCCCTGTCCCACTGCCGCTCCCTCTTGCTCAGGTTCTCTCTTTCTCAAAATAAGGAAAATTTTAAAAAAATTTTTAAAGAATTTTTATTTATTTAATCTTAATATAGGTTTAATCTTAATGTTAATGTAGGTTTTCTAAATCCAAAAGCTTTCTTCCCATCAACTATGCCATACTGCCTCTAGCAGATAGTATATAAGTCTTACACGGACTTTGGTTAAGGTCTTCTAATCCCATAGAACCCTGTATACAGCCATGTGTATAGCTATTTCATAGACCATTAGGTTAAGTTCTATCAAAGTAGAATAATTTTTTTACTTCATGAACTGTATTTATGCATACATTCTCATTTCAAAAGCTAATATTTTAGCAAAGAGGTTCTAGCTTAAGCATAAGTTATTTACTCCTTGCCCCTAATAAGATAGAAATGTGATTAGATGTCCTAATAATGCCAGTATGTCACAAATCTTCTATTTCCCAGCAGGAAGCCAAGGTCAATTAAGACTCAGCTATCAATACCACTGACCAAAGGGTATGATTTTACTTAGGGGAAAAAAAGCAAAGCAAAACATGAAGACTTAATAAGGATAATTAATATATTAATTGTTTTAGCAGTTATACTTACAACCGTAATAGTGAAAGAGATGAAACTATTATTTTAACAGCAAGTACCAGAATTGCTCATGGGGAGGTAACGGTCTTTGTAGAGACTGTATCTTGACAGGTTGTTTTGGGTGGGGAAGATAGGCCTCAAAGACATTAGTAAATAGATGAAATGCTTAACTTTTCTCCTTAAGTAAGAAAAAAATCCCAGAGAACAGAAGGTATAGCACCAGTACAAGGAAAGACAACAACCTGGCAAAGGCCATAGTGATCAGTGACAAGGAAAGGTGAGAAAGTGGTAAAGTGACTGAAGGACTTTTAAAAAGAAAGATGGAAGGACACCTGGGTGGCTTGGTCAGTTAAGATCATCTCAGGTCGGGGCGCCTGGGTGGCTCAGTTGGTTGGGCGACTGCCTTCAGCTCAGATCATGATCCCGGAGACCGGGGATCGAGCCCCACATCAGGCTCCCTGCTTGGTGGGAAGCCTGCTTCTCCCTCTCTCGCTCCCCCTGCTTGTGTTCCCTCTCTGGCTGTGTTTTTCTCTTTCAAATAAATAAAATCTAAAAAAAAAAAAAAAAAAAGATCATCTCAGGTCATGATCTGAGAGTTGTAAGACTTGTAGGACTCCAAGCTCAAGGTGGAGTTTGCTTGTCCCTCTCCCTCTGCTCCTTACCCCACTAGCTTGAGTGTTTTCTCTCTCTCCCTCTCTCTCTCTCAAATAAAAAAAATCTTTAAAAAAATTTTAAAATAAAAAGAAAGATGGATAACATTCTATTTAAAATTAATGGCAGTATTCTAAATGCAAACCCTTTCTATTTTCCTTCAGAAAAGTGTTGAACACATACAAAGGCCTCCTATGAAAGCTTAGGGGAAGGTAGAAATCAAAAGATGGGGGTTAAATTCTATATCTGGTTACAGCATGGAGAAGACAGGAGAGAAGAGTCACAAGAGGTAGGAAATGGATGAATTGATATTAAACAAACAGAAACTTTAAACGTCACTGTAAGCCCTAGAAATTCTACAAAATCTTGGAAAAGCATTTTAGGTGTGGAATAAGGTTAACTTGAGTCAATCATATCTAAACCTCAAAAGTCAGATGAATAACTGGGGTATAGGGGCACCTCATGGCATAGTTGGTCTAGTGTCCAGCTCTTGGTTTCAGCTCAGGTCATGATCTTAGGGTCATGCAATCGAGCCCCTGGGGCTATGCACTCAGCCTAGAGTCTGCTTATGCTTCCCTTTCTCTCCCCCTCTGCCTCGCCCTACTGCATGCTTTCTCTCTCTCTCAAATAAATAATCTTTTTTAAAAATGGAATATAGGGGCACCTGGGTGGCTCAGTTGGTTGGGCAGCTGCCTTCGGCTCAGGTCATGATCCCGGAGACCCGGGATTGAGTCCCGCATTGGGGTCCCTGCTCGGCGGGAGGCCTGCTTCTCCCTCTCTCACTCCCCCTGCTTGTGTTCCCTCCCTGGCTGTGTTTCTCTCTGTCAAATAAATAAAATCTTTAAAAAAAAATGGAATATAAATAATTTTTCAAAATATTCTTTAAATCACCCATTTCTATTACTTTAATGCTTTTATCCTTATACTATAGAAACACTTTAAAATATTTAAACATTTTAATATTTTTTCATTTTAAAAAATCTAGAAAAATACAAAAAGGGAGTGAAAGTTTTCCATAATCCCATCATTGTGATATTCATACACAAACTGAAAGGTAAAAAAGTACCTCTCTACACCTCCAATTCTATTTTCCCAGAGGTAATCGCTGTTACATGAATCAGTTTTTTCATATACTTCCATACTTTTTCCATTCTAGAAAGGAGGTTGTCCCAGACATACTGTGCTGCAACTTGCTTCATCCACAACATATTATTAGCATTTACTATCTTTCCGAGTAACAACATATCAAGTTACTTTATATTCTTACGTGTTTGCATAGTATTTCATTACTTTATATTCTTACGTGTTTGCATAGTATTTCATTAATTTTTCATATCTAGGTCCCTCTTGTCAGGCACCAATGCGTTTTCCAAATTTTTGCTATCATTAAAGATACAACAGTGAACTCTGTAGGAGAGATTCCTAAGAGTGGAATTCTTAAATCAAAGCATGTGAGCATTTTAATTATTTACAGGTAATGACTAAGCCCTCCAAAAGGCTATATAAATTTACATTCCATTTACAGTGCAGAAGAGGTTCCTTTTTTCCTAAACTTTTATCAGACCTGGATGGGTATTAGCAAACACAGCTTAAGTTTTTCCAATCAAACTGGCCAAAAGACCCTTTTGGATTGATTTAATTTGCATTTCTCTACTGATTTCTCTGAGGGGTTCAACATCATTCGATATGCATACTGGTCATTGTATTTCTTCTGACATGATTAGTATCACTTTATTTACTTTTTTTTTGAGATTTTATTTATTTGACAGAGAGAAACACAGCGAGAGAGGGAACACAAGCAAGGGGAGTGAGAGAGGGAGAAGCAGGCTTCCCACCAAGCAGGGAGCCCGATGTGGGACTCGATCCTGGGTCTCCGGGATCATGACCTGAGCCGAAGGCAGTCGCTTAACCAACTGAGCCACCCAGGCACCCCCACTTTATTTACTTTTATTGGGTTGCCTTTTTCTTATTGGTTGGTAGAAGCTTTTATGTATTATGAATACAATGCTTTATAGTTTGTTGTAAATATTTTCCTAGTCCATACAAGAGACTTCTAGTTGTTAGCTAATATTTATTCTTCCTCTAGAAATCATAGTGTTGTTTAAATGGGCAAGTGGTCCCCGGCTGAAGACTACATTTCCAAGCTCCCCTGCAGCCATTTTGACCGTGTGACCAAGTTCTAGTCAAACTGGTATGAGCATAAGCAATGATTATGCTCATAAAAGGAAAGGCTATTTATAGCAGCTGCTGGCTGACACACTGATAGAGTGGTGAGCTGTTTTTAACCACGTAATACCTAACAGCTACCAGAAAAAGTGCCATACTGGCTCTCCACAGCTTGTTCTCCGCCTGTACCAGACTGGGAAGAAAGAGTTTCTAAACTGTTTAAGCTACTGGTTTTTTTGTTTTGTTTGTTACAGTAGCCTAACTTACACGTGGACTAATATAGAATTTGGAATCTGGACGTGAAGTGCTGCTATTATTCAAGTTAAAATACATGGTATTGGCTTAGTAGTCAGACAGCAAGTAATTAAGACACAGCAGGCTACAATGCTGATGATCTTTGTAATCCATATCAAAACATCTGATAAAATTGTTGCTGTGACACCCTGGAAGGCAGACTACACATGAGGTGAGCATGTAACCATAGGAGGAAAGCTGACAGAATTTACCGCATGCTCGCTGTTTCTTGACACATTCAGCAAAGCCTTAAAACAAGAGATGAACTCAGGGTAGAGGTATCCAGAATGCAAGCAGAGATGGAAGGGAGTATTTCTCTGCCTGTAGTTGATAACCTATTATCTAGAGTTCAGTAATTTGTATTATGTACCCAACTGTTTCATTATCCCAACTTGAAATAGTGGTAAGAGGTCCTCAAGCTTTTCTCAAGTACTATTGATAGACAATGGGAGAGAGCTCTGAGATAAAGATCAAATTAAGTATGTCATTTTCCAACGAAACCCTTTCTTTTAGATGATCTCAATATAGATTCCATTAGGTTGAATGAAAGGGATGGACAAAGTATAGACAGTAAATCAAATACCAGACTTGTTAGGTTTAAAAACTACCTAAATGAGATCCCTGTTATGACTCACATCTGGAATGACCAAAGGCAAACAAAGCAGCAGTTTTTTGTTTTTGTTTTTTTTTTAAAGAATTGAAATGCCAGATGAGTAACAAGCCTGGCCTGCTAAGATGTGTGACTGTTCAGCCTCTAAAGTAATCCTCAGACCTTTTAGATCCATTCTAGCAAAAAGTAGGCAAGAAAAACTGGATTATTCCAAAGAAATGTATGCTCCAGAGGTGCCTGGCTAGCTCAGTCTATAGAGCAGATGCCTCTTGATCTTGAGGTTGTGAGTTCAAGTCCCACATTGGGAATAGAGATCACTTTTTTAAAAAAATCTTAAAAGAAAAAAAGAGATAGCGGGGCGCCTGGGTGGCTCAGTTGCTTAAGCGACTGCCTGCGGCTCAGGTCATGATCCCGGAGACCCGGGATCGAGTCCCACATCGGGCTCCCTGCTCAGCGGGAGGCCTGCTTCTCCCTCTCTCACTCCCCCTGCTTGTGTTCCCTCTCTGGCTGTGTTTCTCTCTGTCAAATTAATAAAATCTTAAAAAAAAAAAAAAAGAGACAGTGAAGAAATGTATATTCCCCAAGGACCACATCAACATAATGATTTGTATATAATGTGTTCCTTTTATTCTGTTGTTGTATGTATATACTGTAATTTGCATGTAATTCATAATTTGTGATGAGTGTATCTTTGACTTAGTTTTTAACAAAACGCCAAATGGTTTCCAAAAATGGTTACACAATTTTTTAATTCCCATCAGCAATGTATGAACAGTTCTAGCTGCCTCATCAACACTCATGCTTTTCTCTTTAAAAATTTTAGCCATTCTAAAGGGTGTGTGGTGGTATCTCATTATAGTTTTAATCTGACTTTCCTAATGATTAAACATGTTACATTTCTTCATGTGCTTATTGGCCACTTGTATATCTTTTGTGAAATGTCTGTTCATATATTTCCCCCATTTTTGAACTGCATAAGAGTTCTTTTTACATGCTAAGTATGTCCTTTGTTTTGACATGTGTGTTGTCAGTATTTTCTCTTAGACTATGGTTTGCCTTTTCATTTTCTTAATGGTGTCTTTCAAGGTGTAAAATTTTATATTTTGATGAAATCCAATTTATCAATTTTTTTCTTCATTAATCATGCGTTTTGTGTTCCAAGACATCTTTGTCCATTCCAAAATAGTGAAGCTTTTCCTCTAACCTTTTGTTTTTGAAGACTGCTTTGGTAATTCTCTGGTCTTTGCATTTCCTTTTAAATCTTAGAATCAACTTGTAATTAAAAAAAAAGTCCACTGGAATTTTGATTGGGGTTGCACTGAGTTTACAGATCAATTTGGAAAAAAACGTCACTTTAAGAAGATTAAATCTTCTTATCCATGAATATGGATACCCTTCCATTTTGTCTTCTTTAATTTCTTTCAAAGTAGAGGTTTTGGGCATCTTTTGTTCAACTTAATTCTAGGTATCTTACGATTTTGGTCTTACTGTGTTTTTTATTTCACTATGCATTGCTAGTTTAGAAAAATTCAATTCGGGGCACCTGGGTGGCTAAGTTGTGAAGAGAATGCCTTCGGCTCAGGTCATGATCCCGGAGTCCTGGGATCAAGGTCTGCATCGGGCTCCTTGATCGGCGGGAAGCCTGCTTCTCCCTCTCTCACTCCCCATGCTTATGTCCCTTTTCTAGCTATGTCTCTCTCTGTCAAATAAATAAATAAAATATTTTTTTAAAAAAGAAAGAAAAATTCAGTTGATTTTTGTATATCACTTTTATGTCCTATACCCTTGCTAAATTCATTCATTTGTTCTAGTAGTTGCTTTGTAGGTTCCCTAGATTTTTTTTTACATGAGCAATCATATCATCTGCAAATACTTTTACTTCTTCTTTTTCAATCTTTATGCCTTTTATTTCTTTATCTTGCCTATTGCAATGGTAGGCCCACCAGTACAATACTGTATACAGTGGTGAAAGTGGGTATCCTTGCCTTGTTCCCAGTCTCTAATGTATATAGTTGAGTCTTTCTCCATTAACTATTATCTTTGCTATACACATTTTAGAGATGTTATTTATCAGTCTGAGAAATGTTCTACTATTCCTACTTTGTTGAGAGTTTTACTATGAACAAGTGCTTAATTTTTTCAAGTGCTTTCCCTGCATCTATTGAAATCATCAGAGAGTTTTTCTCCTTTATTCTGTTAATATAACAATAATTTCATTTAACATTTGAAAATCAAGTCTTGCATTCCTGAGACAAACTCTATTTGGTTGCGGAGTATTATCCTTTTTAAATATTGTTGGACTCAATCTGCTAATATTTTGTTAATGATTTTTGTATCTATTTTCATGAGAATTCTTATTTTAAGAAAAGTCTTTGATAACCAATTCAACTTCTTTAATAGAAGTAAGACTAGTTATCTGGCTCTTGCATGAATTTTGCTAAGTTGTATTTTTCAAAATATGTGTCTATTCCAATTTAAATTGTGTTATAAACTGATCTAAGATTGTCCCCAGTACTCTCTTGTTATCCTTTCAAGATCTGTAAGTTCTGAGGTGGTAATCTCTTTTTCATTTTTTTTAAGATTTTATTTATTTATTTGACAGAGAGACACAGTGAGAAAGGGAACACAAGCAGAGGAGTGGGAGAGGGAGAAGCAGGCTTCCTGCTGAGCAGGAAGCACAATGCAGGGCTCAATCCCAGGACCCCAGGATTATGACCTAAGCCAAAGGGAGATGCTTAACGACTGAGCCAACCAGGCACCCCTCTTTTTCATTCTTGATAGTTATGATTTGGGTTCTCTTTTTCTTGATTAGTCTAGCTACAGGTTTGTCAATTTTGTTGATCTTTTCAAAGAGTCAGTTTTATATTTGTTAAATTTCTCAACTGTTTTCTATTTCATTGATTTTTCTTTTTTTAAGATTTTATTTATTTATTTGAAAGAGAATGAGAG